>JAPMLY010001829.1:0-84931 GCA_026401115.1 Tetraselmis chui | reverse complement strand
GAACAATTAGCGAAAGTTATGCACCGCGCTGTCTTTCGGCATTTTGGCTTACCACGGAAATTAATATCCGATCGAGATCCCCGGCTTATGAGCGACTTCTGGCAAACCCTATGTAGGGCTGTTGGCACCAAGCTTAATATCTCTACAAGCTATCATCCCCAGACAGATGGCCAAACTGAACGAGTAAACCAGACATGGGAGCAAGTCATACGATGCTATGTGCACCCCGTGCACGACGACTGGGTTCAGCACCTTACCAACGTGGAGTTTGCGATCAACGACCGGTTTCTACGTCAACGACTATGTCTCCATTTAAGGCGACGCTAGGATTCGAGCCGACATCTCCAACGACGGCTACATTTGAAGATAGCGAGCCTAGCCGTACTTTACCGGAGCAAGTAAAGATTCTCGTCGAGATGCACAGAATTGCCCAAGACTGCGTCAAAGTAGCTCCGGCACACATGCAAGATGCTGCAAATCGGCACCGGTTACCAATACCTTTTACACTTGGTGACAAAGTTAAGCTCAAGGCGACAAATCTACGGTTTGTACGACAGCCATGTTCTAAACTACGCGACCGCTACGTTTGACCGTTTCTCATTACGGGGGAAGTTCCCCGGTCGCATTTCGGCTAAAGCTACCCCTTGGAGTACGGATTCACGATGTTGTACACGCCATTCTACAAGAGAAATGGAATTCAGAAACAAAACAGACCAACAATGCGCAGCCAATTCCGATTGTGCACGATGCGAAGCGACTTGAAGTCGACCAAATACTCGACGTGGCTTTTAACTCCAACGGCACGGGACTTTTGTTTAAGGTCCGCTAGGCAGTACCGTTCAACGTACCTAGCGAGGACACTTGAGAACCCATTCGAGGAGTCAACCACTTAAGCATCTTTTCCGAATTTCTTCGAACGGATGTTTATCGAGAATTTTCTGGCACTCCTGACTTTGTCAGATTTCGCAATCGCTGGCCTGCAAGAATCCCCAAGAAGCCAAGACCCTGAGTATTGCTGGTGCTTAAGGAGGGGAGAGTGTCATATCCTAGCCATTTAGCTAAGTGCTAGTATCTGACATTATTTATTTCCTCTAAATGGTACTTGTATCTTAGCGATATTCAGTGACTGTTTTATTGTCATCACGGCAGTACAACTGTATCGCCGTATTTTCCCTCGACATTACAAAGTTACTAGCAGTATTTCTTCTGGATAGTTCCTCTCAAGATAGTTCTAAAAGCTTGTGCAATAAGGTTAGATAGACGGTACAAATAATCTCAGATAATCGGTATCACTAGTAATAGTTTGGTTTAATTAGTAGACGGCATAAGCTACATGTTCTAAAGCTGTTTCTAGAACACTTGAGGTGTGGATATTTAAAACGGGGACTTCCCGGCAGAGAGGAAGACCGGTACAGACCAGATTTACGCCACACCAGATTGTAAGAAACCATGTTCCTAAGACAATCTTATTGATTCTTTCTACGTTGCATAATTAGATCCAGAGATTAGGTTCTACTATTAGTCTAAGGTTGCCAACTTAGCCTAACCAACGTAGCACCTCACACACTTCGAATTCCACACATGTACCCGCCTCAATACTAAGATCGAACAAAAACAACCATCGCTTACAAAAAACCCCCCCTAGGGGGCGGCGCGCCACACCGCGCCCCACCCAGCGTCCGGACGTTCCCGTCCGCCGCCAACCTCAAGTCCCATCGGGCCTAGTCGTGTGCCGCCAACACAATCAATCCACTCGAAATCCAAACCGAAATCTCTCCTCGAACCCCTATGTATCTTCCCTCCACTGCGTCTCACGCTCGGTCAACATGTCCTCGATCTCCACCCCCCCCCCCCCCCGCTTACAGGCAGGTGCTCCTCCGGGACCGCCCGGAGCATGCGCGACCAGAAACCAACTCGTGGGCCACCCACTAGCCCCGTTCCTCACTGTCCCGCAACCGCCCCATGCTACACAAAACCTTGGCACCGCTACGGACCCCTTCCCCATCCGTCGCGGTCTCCAGACACCATTGGTCCTCGCGCCCCCTCGGTCAACCACGGACCTCGGATCGGCTGACGACTTCTCTACTCGTATGATCGACTCCTACCTTCTCACATGCCACTACTCCACCACTACTCCCACCTCGCTCGCTTCTTGATACACGGGGTCTTCCTCCCGGAACCGACTCACTCCTTGACCTCGGTGATCTCGGCATGCTCGGTTGCCCCCCGCTGGCTACTCGAAAGCATTAACCAACTCGACGACCTTACCACCCGTGTCAAGAACATAATCGGCCGAGAACTCGTCCACCACTCGCGCTGGACTGCGAACGCCACCCGCACCCACCATCCGACAGCACCACCAACTTCCGACACCACCCCCCTACCGGGCGACCTCATATCGAGCTTTCAGGAGATTCGATTGGATATCCCCACCTCATGCGTAGCGGTTGGCCTCATGTACCAACTCGCTTCACGCCAGCGTGAACTCCGATCGGCCGGTCCGGCACCCTCCTTCGCTGCTTCCTCTCCCTCCCTAGTGGCCAAACTACGACAGCAGAAGGTCCAGTTCTAACGAGCTGCGCCGGCCCCCGCGATCTCAGGCCGTCGGGTAAAGATATGATCCCCCCTCTTTACTGATATCACCGGCCAAGAAACTCTCGCCCTCTTACACGACATACTCACGTCCAACCTCGCGATCGCGCTCACATCCGCCGGACAAGCACCCTCGACCCCTCCCCTAAGGAGGACTCATGAGTGGAGTTTCGCCACTATTATAGTGTCATCACAAATAACGAGGTTGATAATTTCCACCACTACTCGCAATACCCTAGCCAATGGGCCAACCTATCTAACATAGGCTCACCCCCACACCCGGGCAAGCCCAATCACCCCCTACTCATCCTAGCTTGGCAGCACTCCCATTTCGGCCTCCTCCATTTAACACACCCCTCGGCTACCTGGATCGACTCCCTCCACCACGCTCCTCCTCCCGACCTCCTCACTCGCTCTCTCGCTCTTTTGACCTTCTGGAACGCCCCCCCCCCCCCCCCTCCGTCCGTCGGCGACCTACGCATAGTGTTGAACAGCATTGAGGAGTAATCGGTGACAGTGGGGAGTGAGGGGGGGAGGGTTTGGTCGGGGTGAGGTGCGGTGGAGAGGCCTGCTGAGGTGGTGGGGGGGTTCGTGCGTGAAGGGGAGAGGGTGGTTGAGCGGGGTTTTTTGGAGTGGTGGGGGGTGTCGTGCTGAGGGTGGTGTGGAGGGGAGGAGGCTGAGGAGAGCAAGATGTCGGGGAGGGTGTCGAGGTCGAGAGGAAGGTCGTCCTCGGTGGCCTGCATGAGGAAATCCGAAGTCTCGAGGGGCCATTGGTAAGAGACATTGCAAGCGTGGAGGTGGTGGGTCCATTGGAGGAGGAGAGCGGGAGGGTTGCGGTAGAGGGTGTAGTTCTTGGTGTGAGCGAGAGGTGGTGGGGAGGGGGTCATGGTGAAGACATGGTCCATGAGTCGGGCTCTGCCAAAGGTGGAGTAGTGGTGGGGGGTGATGGTGAGGGTGCACGTGGACATGGTGAGGGTGCCTCTGTGGATGAATGTGTGATTCAGGGGGATTGTGACCGTGCCATTGGTGGATATGAGTATGCAGTACATTTCTGTGTTGAGGGAGAGTTGAATGCTGGTGGTGATGGTGGGGGAGGTGGAGGGGTGGGAGCGGAAGTAGGAGCCATCGGGAAATTTTTGGAGGGATGTGTAGTGAGAGGGGTCGAAGGGGGTGCGGGTTGGGGAGGACGGTGAGGGGGTGTGATGTGTTGTGTATCCGTTTGCGGTTTGATGTAGCAGGGTGTTTAACCAATGGGTGGGTTGAATGGTGCCGTCAGTGTTGATGTAAGGGAGGGAGAGGGAGTAGCGGGACTAGATGAGGACTGTAGTGAGGCAAGTGGCCGCCCTGGAGGTGCCTGGGACGTGACCAGTGACTGGGGGGGAGTGATGGTGATGGTGTGAAGATGATGGTTGGGGGTACAAGTTCGTGAAGTGAATATGAAAATATGTGTATGGATACTGGGCCAGATTGTGAATGGATGGGGTTATTGGGCAGGTGGAGGATATTCACCCATAGGGAGGAGGGGTCACCCTCGATATGGGTGGGAACGCCGACATGTTGGAGGGCGTCCGTGAATTGGAGCATGCATTGGACAGATTCTTGGAGGTCCTCGACCTGGCTTAGGGGAGGGGTCGAGGGTGCTTGTCCGGCGGATGTGAGCGCGATCGCGAGGTTGGACGTGAGTATGTCGTGTAAGAGGGCGAGAGTTTCTTGGCCGGTGATATCAGTAAAGAGGGGGGATCATATCTTTACCCGACGGCCTGAGATCGCGGGGGCCGGCGCAGCTCGTCAGAACTGGACCTTCTGCTGTCGTAGTTTGGCCACTAGGGAGGGAGAGGAAGCAGCGAAGGAGGGTGCCGGACCGGCCGATCGGAGTTCACGCTGGCGTGAAGCGAGTTGGTACATGAGGCCAACCGCTACGCATGAGGTGGGGATATCCAATCGAATCTCCTGAAAGCTCGATATGAGGTCGCCCGGTAGGGGGGTGGTGTCGGAAGTTGGTGGTGCTGTCGGATGGTGGGTGCGGGTGGCGTTCGCAGTCCAGCGCGAGTGGTGGACGAGTTCTCGGCCGATTATGTTCTTGACACGGGTGGTAAGGTCGTCGAGTTGGTTAATGCTTTCGAGTAGCCAGCGGGGGGCAACCGAGCATGCCGAGATCACCGAGGTCAAGGAGTGAGTCGGTTCCGGGAGGAAGACCCCGTGTATCAAGAAGCGAGCGAGGTGGGAGTAGTGGTGGAGTAGTGGCATGTGAGAAGGTAGGAGTCGATCATACGAGTAGAGAAGTCGTCAGCCGATCCGAGGTCCGTGGTTGACCGAGGGGGCGCGAGGACCAATGGTGTCTGGAGACCGCGACGGATGGGGAAGGGGTCCGTAGCGGTGCCAAGGTTTTGTGTAGCAGGGGGCGGTTGCGGGACAGTGAGGAACGGGGCTAGTGGGTGGCCCACGAGTTGGTTTCTGGTCGCGCATGCTCCGGGCGGTCCCGGAGGAGCACCTGCCTGTAAGCGGGGGGGGGGGGGGTTGGAGATCGAGGACATGTTGACCGAGCGTGAGACGGAGTGGAGGGAAGATACATAGGGGTTCGAGGAGAGATTTCGGTTTGGATTTCGAGTGGATTGATTGTGTTGGCGGCACACGACTAGGCCCGATGGGACTTGAGGTTGGCGGCGGACGGGAACGTCCGGACGCCGGGTGGGGCGCGGTGTGGCGCGCCGCCCCCTAGGGGGGGTTTTTTGTAAGCGATGGTTGTTTTTGTTCGATCTTAGTATTGAGGCGGGTACATGTGTGGAATTCGAAGTGTGTGAGGTGCTACGTTGGTTAGGCTAAGTTGGCAACCTTAGACTAATAGTAGAACCAAATCTCTGGATCTAATTATGCAACGTAGAGAGAATCAATAAGATTGTCTTAGGAACATGGTTTCTTACAATCTGGTGTGGCGTAAATCTGGTCTGTACCGGTCTTCCTCTCTGCCGGGAAGTCCCCGTTTTAAATATCCACACCTCAAGTGTTCTAGAAACAGCTTTAGAACATGTAGCTTATGCCGTCTACTAATTAAACCAAACTATTACTAGTGATACCGATTATCTGAGATTATTTGTACCGTCTATCTAACCTTATTGCACAAGCTTTTAGAACTATCTTGAGAGGAACTATCCAGAAGAAATACTGCTAGTAACTTTGTAATGTCGAGGGAAAATACGGCGATACAGTTGTACTGCCGTGATGACAATAAAACAGTCACTGAATATCGCTAAGATACAGGTACCATTTAGAGGAAATAAATAATGTCAGACACTAGCACTTAGCTAAATGGCTAGGATATGACACTCTCCCCTCCTTAAGCACCAGCAATACTCAGGGTCTTGGCTTCTTGGGGGTTCTTGCAGGCCAGCGATTGCGAAATCTGACAAAGTCAGGAGTGCCAGAAAATTCTCGATAAACATCCGTTCGAAGAAATTCGGAAAAGATGCTTAAGTGGTTGACTCCTCGAATGGGTTCTCAAGTGTCCTCGCTAGGTACGTTGAACGGTACTGCCTAGCGGACCTTAAACAAAAGTCCCGTGCCGTTGGAGTTAAAAGCCACGTCGAGTATTTGGTCGACTTCAAATCGCTTCGCATCGTGCACAATCGGAATTGGCTGCGCATTGTTGGTCTGTTTTGTTTCTGAATTCCATTTCTCTTGTAGAATGGCGTGTACAACATCGTGAATCCGTACTCCAAGGGGTAGCTTTAGCCGAAATGCGACCGGGGAACTTCCCCCGTAATGAGAAACGGTCAAACGTAGCGGTCGCGTAGTTTAGAACATGGCTGTCGTACAAACCGTAGATTTGTCGCCTTGAGCTTAACTTTGTCACCAAGTGTAAAAGGTATTGGTAACCGGTGCCGATTTGCAGCATCTTGCATGTGTGCCGGAGCTACTTTGACGCAGTCTTGGGCAATTCTGTGCATCTCGACGAGAATCTTTACTTGCTCCGGTAAAGTACGGCTAGGCTCGCTATCTTCAAATGTAGCCGTCGTTGGAGATGTCGGCTCGAATCCTAGCGTCGCCTTAAATGGAGACATAGTCGTTGACGTAGAAACCGCTCGTTGATCGCAAACTCCACGTTGGTAAGGTGCTGAACCCAGTCGTCGTGCACGGGGTGCACATAGCATCGTATGACTTGCTCCCATGTCTGGTTTACTCGTTCAGTTTGGCCATCTGTCTGGGGATGATAGCTTGTAGAGATATTAAGCTTGGTGCCAACAGCCCTACATAGGGTTTGCCAGAAGTCGCTCATAAGCCGGGGATCTCGATCGGATATTAATTTCCGTGGTAAGCCAAAATGCCGAAAGACAGCGCGGTGCATAACTTTCGCTAATTGTTCCGTTGTAATCGTTTTCGTAATTGGCTCGACAATCGTCCGTTTCGTAAGCATACAGACGAATACCACCACAACATCATACCCATCGCACTCAGGAAGGTCCGTAATCATGTCAAGCGATACGTGCTCAAAGGGCCTGGTCGGTACCTCGTGCGATTGAAGGAGTCCATAAGGCTTGGGTCGCGCTGTCTTGTTGCGTTGACAGGTAACACAGCTGCGTACATAGTGTTGTACTGTCCGCTTCATGTTAGGCCATCAAAACGTCCGGGTTACTGCTGCCAATAGTCGAATAATACCAGGATGTCCCGCGGTCGGTGCGTCGCGTTGTTCGTACAGTACTCTTGATCGCAATGTAGAGACGTTCGGCACATACAATCTGGTCCCGTAGGCGTACAAGAGTCCATTAGATTGACGTAGCAGCCAGGTAGGCAGAGATTTCCGGGTAAGCAGGTATTTATCCGAGTCATAAGCGTTTTTGATTTCCGCTTGAAAACCTGAGTCATGATTAAACCGGGATTCTAGGGAAAAAATCTGCGCGTGTAACTCGCATTCTGCTTCGTCGTTGGTCCAATCGCGTAACAATTGCAGCTTATGTAATGAGTCCTTCAGGTCAGGTCGGCGAGACAGAGCGACTGCATGGTAGACAACACCCTTCTTGTACACGATGTCCATCTGTCGCTGATAAGGCGCTAAAACTTGAAGCCATCGCACCTATCGAGTAGACAAATCGCGCTGCCGAAAGAAGTGTCGCAACGTGTCGTGGTCCGTAATTACTGTAAATCCCGCCGCGCCATCTAAGTAGCAACGGAATTTCAGTAGAGCGTCGCGAACTGCCAGTAGCTCTTGTTCGTGGACAGGGTAGTGTACCTCATGCTTGTTCATCTTTCGAGCATGGTACGCAACAGGTTGTAATCCAATACCTTGGTCTTGTAATAGCATAGCTCCTACTGCAAATCCAGAAGCATCTGTGTACAATGTGTACCTTGCATTAGGAGAAGTGTCAGGAATTACCAAGACGGGTGCACGTACCATCGCGTCTTGAATTTGCTCGAATGCTGACTCGGCTTGAGGGGTCCAGCGAAATTCCGGTGTCTTCTTGGTCAGATCCGTTAATGGGGTTGCTAGGGTTGCGAATTGGCTGATGAACCTCCGGTACTATCCAGCAAGTCCCAGAAATCCACGTACTTCGGTCACAGATTTCGGCCGGGGCCAATTCTGTACTGCCTCCACCTTGTCGGGGTCCATTCGGATCTGTCCAGCTTCCACCACATGCCCAAGGAAGTTGACGCTCGATCGTCCGAAGTAACACTTAGAGAGTTTGATATGCAATTGGTGTCGCTGTAGCTCTCGTAACACGAGTCGAATATGCTCGAGGTGTTCGTCGGCCGTCTTGCTGTAGATCAGCACGTCGTCCAAATATACCACGCAGAAATTGCCGAGATACGGGGCCAAAACTCGATTCATCGTCGCTTGGAATCTAGCTGGGGCGTTACAGAGTCCAAAGGGTAGAACGCAGTACTCGAACAATCCGGAATGAGTTCGGAATGCTGTCTTATGTATGTCGCGCTCCTTAACTCGAACTTTATGATAGCCTTCATACATGTCCATCGTGCTGAAATAATGAGCCCCATATAGCGAGTCGAGTGATTCATCAATCCGGGGTAACGGTGTTCGGTCTGTCCTCGTAAGGTCGTTGAGTTTCCGATAGTCTACGCACATACGCATGGTACCATCCTTCTTGCGTACAAATAGAATCGGGGCACCGTACGAAGATTTAGACGGACGAATCCAGCCTTTTGCGAGTAAGTATTGTAACTATACTTGAACCTCCCGGAGTTTTGCTGGTGACATACGGTACGTTCGCTCTTTAGGTGGTTCATCGCACTCCAAATTAATCTCAAAGTCGCACTCGCGAGTTGGCGGTAGACCGTCAGGCACCTTGATGATGTCCGTAAACTCATTCAAGGAATCTAGTAACGAAGTCGTCCACTCAGGTTGTTGAACAATAGTGATGTCGTCGACCGCGTGTTGTACTTCTCGTAGTCCAGTCACAAAGAGGTTTGATGGTTGTTGCCTAAGCAGCTGTGCCATCGCATCCGCCTCCAAGTGATGTACTGCCACAGGTACGGTGTACTCGTCGCCAGACACCATAGCTTCGCGAGTTTTACGGTCGCGAATCGTTTTAGTAGACCAATCTATATCCGGGTTGACGGCTTGTAACCAAGGTTGACCGAGGATGATGTCGAATTTATCCAGTTCTATCATACTTGCGTCCAAACGTATATCTAGGGTCTCCACTGTAAGCACTTCATTCCGTAGTCGCTGGCGAGTCGTAGTTGTACTACCATCTGCCAATTTTATCCGGTATTTCTCTCCAAAAACCGTCGGAATGTGGTGCTCCCGTACCCACTCAGCCCTGCAGAGTTTTTCCGAAGCGCCAAAGTCAACCAAAATACGGCATCGATGTCCGCGTAAGGTGCCTCTCAACACAAGCATACTTGCTCCATACTGGGTTGTGGATACGTGCAGCGTCGCAGGAACACTGTCTTCTAGTCGGACGTTCTTGTTCACCCGTCGATCAGTTTCCCAAAAGTCTCGTAACGAAGAGGGAACTGCTGGTCTCCACGAACTAGATAACCCGTACGCCGTGCCGAAATTAATTCCTTCCAGGTAGCCCATACTGCCCGAGAAGTTGACGTAGCGTCCGGTATCGATCCGGGTCGAACGCGAGCGATATACACGTAGCGCTTATTCTGTCCGGAAGACTCCGTCCCTAAAAGGCGTAAATTTGTTTCGCTCACCTTAAGTCCAGTTGTCTCCGTAAGAGCTCGCACTGCTATGCACTCCGGGGTCGCGTCTTCAATCTCCTGTTTGCCACCAGGAAACCAGACCATGTCAGTATCCTCTTTCGCTAGTAACACTCGTCGGCCATCGGTAACAAGAGTCGTCGAGTGAGTCCGGTAGGTCTTCGGGGGGTTTTGTAGGTTCCGAGGCAGAAATCGAACTCGATCGGTGTCGTCGACGTAGACTTGCGTCGTCTATCTTGTCGGTCCAACATCTTGCCTTCTTCCTTCTATTCCGTCATTCGTAGGGCAGGTAAACACATGTTCTTTCGCCGCCAGCTCGTCGACAAGTCGGAAGTTTCGCAGAATCTTTAACCATGGGTTTGCCCTCCATTTTGGAACCACTATAACCGCTCTCAGGTGGGGATGAAGCAGTTTACTCCGCAAATAATGGCCCAAAAATTCTAACTCTTCTAGTTCATTAAATGGCGCATTTAGCCAAAATATCCGGTACTTCTGTAAATCTCTCTCCTGAAATGGGCGCGCCGGACAGCAAAAATCCTCCGCCACTTGAGAATTAAGGCCGTCATTATCGCTAGCTCCATCTAAGTCGAAAGGTCCGTAGATCTGAGAGTACTTGAGGAAATACTCCCTATTCATCATCCAGTCGCTAAAGTCCTTGCTCTTGAAGATTGGTCTCAATGTCGTTTGAGGTAACGGGTTTCGTACTTCTTCAGTCTTGGTCTCTTCTTGAGTCGCTGTAGGAGACGAAACCTCATCCTGCAGCTTGCCACGAGCTGCCGACTCATGTCTCACTTTTCCGGCCGGGATTTCCTCATTCTGTCGTTCTTCTTGTTCTTTCTCTCTGGGCAGTCGATAGCGATGTGTCCCTTCTTGTGGCAAATGAAGCACTTGCCCTCCTTCTTAAATCTGTCGACTTCTTCTTGAGTGAGGCGTTTAATCTCGTACAGCTCCCGCGGCTTATCTTCAGTCGCGCCATGCGAATCTTCCTCCGACTCACTGTCGATCTCCTCCGTTGCCTCTGAAAAGTCGTTGTCTTCTTCGATGGCGTTCAGCCGGCCTGTCGAACGTTGGGTCACCTCAATCTTGGTCTCCGCTGCCTCCGCTCGAAGAGCTGCTTGAATCGCCTCGTGTAGGGTCTTAGGGTTTTTCAGGGCAACCTCCTTATGAATCGAGGGTCTCAGACCGCGCTGGAAGTCATGTACGCTATCTTCTTCATGACGGTGAGGAAGCTCCAATAATTGTTCACGAAAATAATTTGTATACTTCAGGACCGTGGTTTTATGTCGCGCCTTGTCCAAATTCAATCTCGCTTGTTCCGCCGGTGTTCTTCCGCAGAATTCCTGAATTAAGGATTTCTCCATCTCAGAAACTCCGGAAAATCCTCCACCGACTTCATCTGCAGTCTGCGCAACGTGGGAGTACCACCACTTCGATAGTGGGCCTTCCAAAAAGCCAGATACCAATACACTCCTCTTTGCTCTTTAGGGTTAACGCGGTGATACCGTAGATACCCTCGTGCATGTCGGAACCAGTTTCTCAGCTCGTCGATGTTAGTCGTAGCGATGCTCTTGATCTTGGCTGGTTTGACATCGTTCGGTATCATGCTCGGCATCTCTCGCGTCCTCTCCGATCTCAATTGTTCTCCTCGAAGAAAATTCTCCGTCTCTCGGCTTCTATTAACTCGTCCTTCAAAATGTCTGAAACCGTTGTCGACGTGGTCACGCAGTTGAGATAGCTCAATCGAAAAAGTGTCAACTCGGTTACTTAGTCGTTGTAGCATCTCGGTGACGTGTACCGACATAGGCTCCATCGTGGGACTCGATCCTTCTCGCACTGCCTGTTTTCCACCATCTGTCGACGTCGGCTTTGTCGGCCCACAAGGCGCCCCCTCTGGTCGACCATCGACTTCCTCTGGTAGTCTCTCTCCTGCTCGGTTAGACATCTTCGTCTCATCTAGCCGTTATGAGGCTCCGAAAGCACGTGTGAGGTGCTACTTTGGTTAGGCTAAGTTGGCAACCTTAGACTAATAGTAAAGCCTAATCTCTGGATCTAATTATACAGCGTAGAGAGAATTAGTAAGATTGTCTTAGGAATAGGGTTTCTTACAATCTGGGTGTGGCGTAAATCTGGTCTGTACCGGTCTTCCTCTCTGCTAATTCGTCCCCGTCTTAAATATCCACACCTCAAGTGTTCTAGAAACAGCCTTAGAACATGTAGCTTGTGCCGTCTACTAACTAAACCAAACTATTACTAGTGATACCGATTATCTGAGATTATTTTTATCTATCTAGCCTTATTGCACAAGCTCTTAGAACTATCTAGAGAGGAACTATCCAGAAGAAATACTGCTAGTAACTCTGTACTGTCGAGGGAAAATACGGCGATACAGTTGTACTGCCGTGATGACAATAAAACAGTCACTGAATATCGCTAAGATACAGGTACCATTTAGAGGAAATAAATAATGTCAGATACTAGCACTTAGCTAAATGGCTAGGATATGACAAAGTGGGTGGCGCGAGAGCTGTCGGAGAGACGAAATTCAAAACTCTGAAAGCTGCGCCTTGCTGTGTGTACCGTCTGATGTCGCTACGGATCCATTGACCTGGGTGAGCTAGGCTCGGGTGGGGAGAGGTGGACGGTGCTTGTTGTTCAACGAGCCCTATGTCCACCGATCTATCGCTCGATGGGAGGCCAGGCCCAGAGCGAAGACGGTCGGCGTTGCTCATTAGAGCTACCGACCCATCCCCGGAATGAGTGTCAGTAGTACTTTAGTTGTTCTTTGGATCTTTTTACTGTCGTTAGTGACGGTAGGATGTCCTATGTCAAAGCGCAGATTATATTGGCGATACCGCCGACTACTAGGTGAAAGTACTAAGTATGTAAACTTGCCTTCCGCGGGAGAGGTGGCGATCGCAGGTCGCCGAACCAGGTTGTCGAGCGTGAGTGACGTGAGGCGGGGGCCCATAACATGTTAGACCGTGCACACACGATCAGTAAGGAAGATAACTAACGCACACGTAGTTACAGTCACGGAGACAACTAGCCCGAGGCGTGGTGTCGGGACAACAGAAGTGTTAGAGCTGTAACCTAGCGACATCTCTATACCAAAACAAACAGGTTATCGGTATGTCCGATCTAGACATGTACTAATCGTATCTAGAATATCTTACAGTAGCTATATGCAACAACTAGTAACTATAAGGTATTACTTGCAACAATGTGTTGTTCAATTGGATAATTCTTTCGGATGGTTTTAAGTGCCAGTCTGCTCCTCGGTCAAGGGGAGTGTTGAAGTTCCCGAGTCAAGACTAACACCAAGCTCTGCTGAATTGGCAACTAATGTACTAGACTGAAGTAGAAATCTTCGAGTATATTTTTACAGTGAATTTTTAGATTATTTGTGGTATCTGAATATGCAGACCACCAAGGGGGCGCGCAGTTTCTTCCTTGAGGGCGTCGACACAGCCATCCTCAGTTTCTAGGCAACGGCTGAGCCCCACACGGGCTTTGCTTTTTTATCACTGAATACTATACCATTCCTATTGCACATGCGATTAGTTTGCTCTAACTTTGCGCCAACTGCCCCTTTGTACTTCACTCCCTTGTTTCCCTAATATTCAACACTCTCAACCTCTCTTTGCATCACACACACATTGTTTCAATAAAGTGACTGATGAAGTTGAATAACCCAATCACAGGGACACGAGGTCCTTGTTACGGAAAGAGGGTGAGTTTTTTCCTAATGCAAGACCGCTTTGCGGCAATTCCCCGACATCGCTGATTATTGAAATTAAATTTGAAATTATTGACAACAATACCGAGTTGACGATGGCTGTCTCTGTGCGGTCCCTTAATCCGCCATCTAGGTCTATGAGGATTAGGACTTACGTCGTGACCCACCTTATTCAACCTCTCCTAATGTACACTTCGTTGATTAAACACTTGAGCCACACAAGCCTAGAAAGCTACGCGATTGAAAAGGAGATAAGCAACGACGGCCTGAACCATACTTGATTGATAAGCAATTTTTACTTTCATTTAAAAGATATCCTTACAAGACAGGGGAGTGGAAACCACCAATATAAAATGGAGGAAAAGACCTAACATGCCTAAGCCCGAAGAACATGAAGGCATGCCACAGCATCAACAATCTCCTCATGCAAAGCGTTGCGAAGACATAAGCCCAAAGTACCATGAATGTATTCCTACTAACCCGACTTGTTTTGCGGCACAATACTGGGGGGATCGGGTATGATTTCGCGCCCAAGATGAAATGCGCCGACAGCCCGACAAATACGGTGGGGGGGGGGGGGGGGGGGGGGGGGGGGAGAAGCACTACCGGGTTTATGTGCTTGGGGTTATCGCGCCCGCACCCGTGTGGCACGCTCTTTCAAACAATCGCCGTGCCGGTTAGTCGAAAAGAGTAACGGGCGCACAACGCTGCAATATGAAAAATTATGCGACGGTCGCGCAAATATAATGCATAGGCGATTGAGGGTCGAAGAGTTGGGCATGCCGACGAGGTTTTTACACACGCTCTACTATTTCTTACGTGGCAGTAGGTCGGATTAGCGTGGCGTCGAGCGCTTTACTTAAGCTCTTCTCTTAAGTAACTTGGCGGAGGGCCCATAACCTGTCGGAATCGGGAACGGATATTTACACGTAGGTCGTGATGGCCCCACAGGGGGGGCGAGTGTGGTGACTAGAGAAGTGAAAAGGAGAGAGATGGCGGCCGGCGAAGGCACCGGCAGGGCCGGCCGACCGCCCCTAAAAGGGAATAGAGTACCACTAATAGCATAACATTAAGTACTAGGATGACAAATAGCTACCTTGTACATAAGCACTAGGCAACGGGATGCTAGTACTAACAGGGAGAAACGCACATAATTGCGTATTTAGACTTACCATCGATATGCGCACAACCCAAGGGCAGGTTGCTTTCGGCCATAATGTTCAAACGATCACAAGCTACTGAAATAAGGTCAAAATCTTTTGACACAAGTGCCGTTGGACGCGCCTTTTCAATTTACGTCGAGAGTACCTACTGTGGAATTCATGCACCCCCGAACGACGTTTCAGTAAATTATCACAATTTAAACAATATCCCGGAGAAGCGGAGCCGCAGTCACAAGCGACACCCGTCGAGTTCGGCTCACCTCATGAGGCGAATTGTGCGGGGTTTGTCGATATAACTGAAATTGAAATTGTTTAAAACATGTGCCGGCAAATTGGACCGACTGTTGTCTCTCGGGCCACTCTACTTTGCCTTTCATGACTTATTAGCAAGTTGGGCCCGGGTCTCTTCGACCAAATACACCTATCGACACACCTAGCTTCACTGTGCGTCGACGTTCCTCGGGAGTAAGCAACCTCAGTAATTGCCACAATCCCCCCGCCTAAGCAATAACAGCGTAATAATTTTGTAATCAAGAAAACACATCTGAAAATAAATCCACTTGTCGAGAAATGCAAAACTAAACTGCTGCTCGACCTTCACGATGCTCGGCCCGCTCCCACCGAACCGGGGTGCCGACCGGCCGAGGCCGGTCGGCGTTCGGGAGCGACGCCGGGCCAGCCTGATCTAGCGCCCGCGTGACTTCGGTCTTGCCGAAGATAGGAGGGGAAAGGCTGGCAAAAAACCCTCCTCTCGTGGTCGCTCGTCGATCCCGCAGCCGCATCCCGTAAGCCCCGCCAAGGTCGCCGCCGCATCCGCCGACGCGACGGTCCTCCTTGTCGAGGTCCCCCATCACCTCGAGGGCAGGTGGGGGGGACCGAGACACACAGAAATAGGAAAAATTGGCGCTCCTCCCTCCGCACCTTAATTTTCTCCGCTCATTTCCCCGGTTTTTCTCTGTTTGGTACCCGGGTACCTATCATGTAGTCCGACATGCGTCCGTACCCTCCCCCCTCTGATCGCGCGTCCACCTAGCAGACTTTGTTGAAACATGGGCCTCCGCGCTCACCCGCCCCCCCTCCCCAAGGGTCTCGTCTATCCGGTAGTGGGTATCGAGGAGGGGGGGGGGGGTCAGGTCACCATAGCCGGGTCCGTCGGGCCGCGGGTGCACGAAAATTAGTCAAAAACCCTCCGTACGGCGGTACGGGGTTTTCCGGCGGCGCCGACCCGGAGGGTCGTCGTCGCCAAATCTTGTCGCTCCTTCCGTCGCGACTAGCCTCCTTGCCGCCCAAGCTTTCTCCTCCCCCCGGGAGATGTATCCTGTCGGCGTGGCGGATCGCTAGAGAGCTCCCTACCATGGTGCTGCTCCCCAACTTGTTCGACGCCGGGTACGGACATTAGTTTAATTCCCAAAAGGCCCTCCGTACAGGGCTTTCCGGCGGCGGCTGATCCTAAGGATCGCCGCCGCCTCACATAGCCGCTCCTCCGCCTGCGACCGACCACCGACATGTGCCATGTCTTGCCTCACCCCATGGGAAGTGTCGAATGGCACATGGATGGTCGGCGTCTAGCGAGCGCCCTTTCTTGGCGCTGCTTCCCGGATGGCCACCACCAGCTCCAACACCCGCCTCCCACCGCTGATCCGGCCGTACCCTCCTCGCCATCAAACGCTCATGAAGTATAGGTCCCATCCCCTCGAGGTAGGACTTTTCTTAGTAGTATTTGTATGCAAAATATAAACATATCGGTCGGGCCGAGCGGGAGATCTTGGCGCCGGTATCGCACAGAATTGTTTTTCAAAAGCCCTATGTACAAGGCTTTCCCGACAGCTGTTGATCCCGCGGATCGAGATGTCGGCCCTCTTAGCCCCCTACCGTGCAAGGCATGGCACGGCTACGGGGTTTCTAGCGCCCACCACGGGGAGGTGAGGGGATGCCGGCGGGCCTGCGAGCGCTACCCCCTCCGGGGCCGCCGCCGCTGCGCCGCCGGCGGGCGCCTTGTCGATATATATTTACCAAATCTTCATTCCTACTGATTTCCGAGTTTAATTGTGCCACGCGTGGGGTGGGTGTGGTTGGCACAAGCACATACACAATCATTCCACACACCACCGACAACGTGATGCGTCCCAAACGGCCAAGTTGGACCTCGCCCCACGCCAACGCAAATCGCCCTCGCCCATTTATCGCGAGCATTCTTTATCCGTACTTGCGTCATGTGGTTTTAAACTCGCTTGTCTTCCAAATATATCACGCGTGCCTGCGGCGTGAACTTCCATGCTCCATATGCACACCCGCAAACCAAACCTCACGCATTGAACACGGCACACACGCCTCCAATCCTCCTCCAACAAGTCCCAAAATATACGGTTACGTGGAACACTGAATAATACGCAGCTTAGTATGAGCGCTTGAGCAATGCCAAGGCGTGGCGCTCGGAACGACGCGTGTAGTTCTGACAATTTCTGGGGAATTATGGGCTTGACAAACTCCACCGACAACGCTCGATCCTGAATAATTTTGCAAAACTAGATTTAAAAACGCAAGCAACATTTTTTAAATTCACGAATTAAAAAGATAGGTATTTAAAGCATTAAGCCATGATTTATCTTTACCTAAATCAATAAGAATGAAAGCATAATAAAGTTAGCAAAAAGAAAACATTTCTGAAAAACATCGATACACAGCCGCTACCTTTAATATTATCTTTAAATGCTTTCCTCAAAAAATGATTTTACCCAACATGAGGCCTTAACTAGACATGGTATTTTAGGATAGACGTTTTGATTGGCGATTAGCGTGTCAATTGATAAATCAAGAAAAAATTGAACCAATGCAATTTTTTTCAAAATAAGTTCCTCTATGGATTTAATTTGCAGTGAAACAAAATGAAAAAACCGTTGAATACGTTCACTCCATTAACACGTTTAAAAGCTTTTTCTTTATTTAAAAGATCGCATGAATTGTAGGGCTCATATGCTGATCAACTATAGATATTTGTGGCGCCGATTATTCTTATCGTTTCTCTCGATATGAAGCTGTATATCAGCTATTAAGTATTGATTGTAATCAAAGAATTTCAATCAAATTATGGAGCGATGAAATGACTCCTATTCAATCGGTGACTCATATTTCTAGTTCGACCGGATGGCTTGACCGTGAGGTTTGGGATGTGTATGGAATATACTTTTCAAATCATCCAGACTGACTGACGTCGACTTCTTACCGATTACGGATTTCCTATGAGAAAGCATTTTCCTTTAACTGGGCATAGTGAAGTAGGTTATGATGAAACTAAAAAACGAGTAATGACTGAGTATATAGAACTAAACCAAGAATTTCGTTACATCGACTTTGCAAGCCCTTGGCAAAAATACAACAATGAATCAACCGACTTCTTAGTATCAATTAAAAACGACACAATAATTTAGTAAAAGATAAAGGAATATTCCATTGTGACATTGCTCAAATGCAACAAAAAAGGCTTAAAAATTGTAATTTAAATTTTGGTCCTCAATATCCAGCAGCCCATGGAAGGTCTTACCGATTACGGATTTGAGTGAGGGGCATCCTGTGAGAAAGGAATTTCCTTTAAAGTTATAATGACACTAAAAAACGAGCAATAAGTGAACCTACAAAATTAAACCAAGAATTGCGTTACTTTCATTTTGCAAGCCCTTGGCGTAAATAAAACAATGAGTCAAACGATTTCTTAGTAGTATTAATTAATACTTGACACAATAATTAAGTATCAATAATAAAGGCATCATCCATTGTGACATTACCTCAAATACAGCAAAAAAAGATTAAAACATTTTACATTAAATTCTGGTCCTCAACATCCAGCAGCCCATGGAGTTTTACGTCATGTTTTGGAAATGAGCGGAGAAGTGGTTGAGAGAGCATACCCACAAATTGGATTACTCCATCGTGGCAATGAAACATTAATTTGATACAAAGCATGTCTTCAAGCTTGACCCTATTTTGACAGATTAGATTATGGTTCAATTATGTGTCAAGAGCAAACTTATTCTTTACCTGTTGAAAAACTTCTTGATTGTTCAGTTCGCTTACGGGAACAGTATATTTGTGTTTTGTTTGAAGAAATAAGCCGGTTGAACCATCTTTTAGGTATGACTTGTCATGCCATGGTTGCAGGGGGTTGTGACACCATTTTATGGGCTTTATCATGAAAGGCGTGAAAATTCAATGGAATTTCGTGAAAGATTTTCCCGGGCACGAATGCATGCCGCTTATGTCAGACCAGAAGGTGTTCCGTTAGATATTCTTTTAGGATTATGTGAAGACACTTGTTATTTCGTTGGTCATGTTGCTTCTCGGACTGACGAAATGTAAGAAATGCTAACAAATAATCGAATATGGAAGCAAGGATTAGAATATGTCGGAGTGGAAACTGCTCAAGAAGCTTTAAGTTGGCGAGAATTTACACGAGTCGTGTTGCTAAGAGGGTCGGAAGTTTCATGGGATTTAATAAAAGCACAACCTTATAATGGTTATGAAAAATGTAAAGTTGATGTGATTCCCGTTGGAACTCGAGGTTACAGTGGTGATCGGTATTTAATTGGGGTTGAAGAGTGCGCTATTCAAATACTATTATCATGCAATGTTTGAATGCTATGCCAGTCGGTCATGTGAAAGTTAAACTATTGATAACTCTTATTGGTAAATATCTGACTACAACTTCTGATTCGTTTTCAAAATAGATAATCCTAATAATACGGATACAATAAAAACAGCGAATGACACTAGTAATTTCTCCCAAAAATGGAACACGAAAAAGAGAAGATGATAATGTGGCAAAGAATAAATCAAATTTATTACAAAACCAGCCATGGGCGGTAGTCCTGCCATTGCAAACAAAATAATAGTTAATGTTAAAGCAAGAATTGGATTAGATTTACCTAATAAGTTAAAATCAGTTAAAGGTTTTATAAAATAAATATATTTTTAGGAAAATTATGAGAACTGTTGGCATAAAACGAGGATAGCTAGGCCTTACGGAGGATGTGTCCATGCCATGCTTATTTTTCAATTCGTTTTTATTCTTCAAAAAGTGAATACTTCCTTTTCCTTTCCCCATTCTACGTTCAGTTGTTTTTTTAGTCACTAGTATATCTGGGAAAATACAAGTCCAAACTTTTCTTCTCGTTTTTCTTTTCTAGTAAGACCTAATGTATACCTAATCCCACGGCATTCTTCTTGCATTTGAATCGCCTCTTGATATCAAGAGGATTGAGTTTGAATTGAGGACATTCATTTTTTGCAAAATTTAAGAATTGTGTAGCCATTGTTGATCAAATAGTAAAGCAACGCCTAATAAAGGCCAATGAAAAAATCTAAAGCCAAAAAACTTGCCGAGATATATGACTCACATAATCTAATAACTCTTTTTAGTGTTACGAATTAAACCCTAAACCCTAACATGTAGTATATGTATTTTCGTTGGATGGGCATCGATTCAAAGATATGTTAGAGTGTTGTATTGTTTTTTTAGTTTTAGAAGCATTTATGTTAGATGTCCTTTGCACTTTAGATTTCTTGTTATTTTATGTTTTTTTAGAGTGTTATTGTGCCTGTGTTCGTGAGATCATTGGGGTTTGGGGTTCCCGAAAATGAAATGAAATGAAATTGTTTACAACAATACCAGTATAAACCGGTTGCTGTCTCTGGGCCCCCCCTTACGCTATGCCATGCAGGACTTAGTAGACTGAGGTAGACCGTGAACCACTAATCCCAACCTCTCCAATGGCAGTAACGATACCGTCTAAAACATACTCATAAACAAGTCTTGTCTGCATACAGGTATGAAACATAAAATGTCGCTAGTCTCCACGATACGCGGCCTGCTCCAGCCGCTGCGGGGTCGCTGATCAGCAGAGCTGTCCAGCTTGAGCTGGTCGAGGCGAACCTGCCTGACCTCGGCTCCTGTGCGACTCCGGTCGTGCCGGAGCTTGGGGGGAAAGGCAGGTAAAAAACCCCCCTCGCAAAGGTTGTCGTCGGTCCCGCCTCGATCCGTGCTCAACCCCGCCCGAGGCATTAGCCGCTCCTCTCGACGCAGCTCGCCACCTAGCCGAGTCTTCTCTCCTCCTTCGGGGGCTGAGAAGAGAAAAGAACTAGGCTGCAAACGGTGTCCGGCTGGCTCTCATGCCCCCGAGCCAGATTTTCTCCTGTCCCTTGTCCTTTTCCCGTCTGTCTCCAAGACCTATCTGATCGCGCTGTGGCCGTCCGTGCCCTCCCCCATTGGTTTACGTTGTTAGGGGGCCGCCTTTACGAGCAGTGTGCCGTTACGATAACCCTAGGCACACTGCCTGAGGCAGCCTATCGATAACTGGGTACCGACTAGGGAAGGGGTAGGAAGAACACAGGGATCGAGTCGCCGGTCCTCAAAAGATGGTGGGTACGGGAATTTTTTCAAAAACCCCCGTACCGGGCTTTTCCGGCGGCGGGTGATCCTAAGGACCGCCGCCGCCAGACCGTGCCGCTCCTCCGGCTGCGACCAACCACCGTCCTGCGTAGCCTCAGGCCTCGCCCCCCAGGGGAGATCTGAGGCGCTCGCAGGGCTGGCGACTGCTAGCGAGCGCCGTCCCTAGCGCTGCTTCCCAGCTGTCCGCCGCCAGCTCCAACACCTTCGTCCCTCCGCTGATCCGTCCGTACCCCTCTTCGCCAAAAAATATTTCGCAAACGCCGCCCCCGTCCCATCGTCGGAAGAGTATCTGCGAGTATTTAGTCGCGGAAAACATATCGGACTGGCCGAGCGGGAGATCCATGTGTTGGTGTACGGATATTATGTTTTTCCAAAACCCTCCGTACATGGCTTTCCGACAGCTGCTGATCCTGCGGATCGCAGCTGCCGGTACCTCGTTTAGCCCCCTACCGTGCCAGGCCTGGCACGGCTATGGGGTTACCAGCGCCCACCGCGTGCAGGTAGTGGTAGGTGCCGACGGGCCTGCGAGCGCACCCCCCTCCGGGGCCGCCGCCGCTGCGCCGCCGGCGGGCGCCGGTTCCCGAAAACTTAAAACTCGAGCGGCCAATCAATCTTCTAAACATATAAGCTCAGGTCGAACCATACCGAATGACGGCGAAATGCTTCCTTCCCGGCTCTCCTACACACGTGTGGTACCTGGGTGTCGCCTTGCTTGACGTGGTGAGAGGGGCGCGTGTTCTTGGCTAGTTTGTGTTTCACATATTGCATGTCCGGACGTTTGTTGGAGGAGTGTATTATCGCTACACTCATCCCCAAATAAATTCCAAACATGCAAACTGTTGTGCACATGCGAGGCTTATTGGTGCCGAAGTCCATTGCTTGGTGTCGAAGTCCATTGCTTGGTGTCGAAGTCCATTGCTTGCCTCCCGGCTCTCCTACACCCGAGTGGTACCTGGGTGTCGCCGTGCTTGACGTGGTGAGAGGGTCGCGTGTTCTTGGCTAGTTTGTGTTTCACATATTGCATGTCCGAAATTTTGTGGAGAGGTGTATTGTAATGTAGAATGAGATACGACGGAGTTAAACACGTTGTTACAGCCGCATGATGAGCACGGACACGGGAAATGGGGGGGGGGGGGGTCAAAAGGGCAAGAGTGACAAGAGGATAACGGAATACAAAACACGCGGCAAAAGGAAGCAGATCCCTCCTACTACACAATTTTGCTAAAATCTGTGTGTGTGTGTGTGTGTGTGTGTGTGCGTGCGTGTGTGTCCCCTCATCATCTGCTCGATAAGATTCGGTACTACAAATGCGCTTGCTTGCTTTGAAAACCCCGAATGCATGACGCACTCATTGGGATAGGGATTCGGAAACGTATTTAACTACAATGCGCATCGCTACGATGGGTACAGGAGCAGTATTTTTGTGATTACAAAAATATGTAGTGAGAAAGACGATGAGTGGATTATTACAAATAAACACAATGTGTGTGTGTGTGTGTGTGTGTGTGTGTGTGTGTGTGTGTGTGTGTGTGTGTGTGTGTGTGTGTGTGTGTGTGTGTGTGTGTGTGTGTGTGTGTGCGTGTGTGAGAGAGAGGGAGAGAGAGGGTGGGGTCTGCGGAGGGCGTAGCCCAAAGCATACCTATTGAACCATGCAAACACAGTTAGTGTGGAAGATAACGTACGCAAACGTAGTTACAGTCACAGTCCCGCAAACGGAACAGTTACAGCGACAACCAGCCTACAGGCGTGGTGTCGGGACAACAAAAGTGAGAGAGCTGTAGCCTAGCGACAGCTCTGTACCGAGTTAAACAGTTTATCGGTATGTCCGATCTAGACATGTACTAATCATATCTAGAGTAGCTTACAGTAGCTATCTGCAACTAATACGTATACGGTATTACTTACAACACTCCCCCTGAAGGTAGCTACGGGATGAAGCGTTGCATTGGGTCTTGTCCTCCAAGGATCGCACTTCGGTGTCTTGCTAGTGCAGGTCCCGGGAGGGGTTTGGTGAGCATGTCAGCCACCATCTGGTCAGTGGGGAGGTACCTCAACTTGATGGTTCCCTGTTCCACGTGGTCTTTGAGGAAGTGCCACTTCAGACCGATGTGCTTAGTCTTCTCGTTGACCAAGGCATTCTGGGAGTATGCAATGGCGCTTTGGTTGTCCTCCCAGATGGTGGTGGTTTCGGTGATGGGGGAGTTGAAGATTTCCCCCTGGAGTTGTCGGAGGTGGAGTCCCTCCTTGGTGGCGTCGGCCGCAGAGTAGTACTCGGCTTCACACGTGGATTGAGCCACACAAGTCTGTTGTTTGGACTTGTAACTGACTGGCCCGCGTCCGAGGGTGAAGAGATAGCCGGAGCGAGACTTGCGGGTGCTGCTGTCGTTGGCCCAATCAGCGTCGGCAAAGCCTGTGAGTTGGAGGCTGTGGTCCAGGCCCCCCCCCAAAGTCAGGCGCATGTCGATGGTGCCATGGAGGTAGCGGAGGACCTTTTTCAGAGCCTGCAAGTGTGCCTCGGTGGGCGAGGCTTGGGCAGAGCCGAGGATGCTCAACGCCGTGGAGACATCGGGGCGTGTACAAACGGCGGCGTACTAGAGGCTGCCCATGAGGCTAGGGTAGACGTCCTTGGCCACTCCTGTGAGAGAGGGCGAGTTCAAGTGTGCAAGGCCGGCGAGGAAGCCCGGGTCCATCGGAAGGGACGACGGCTTAGAGTCGGACATGCCGTACTTGGCGAGGATGTCGCGCAGGTACTTGGACTGGTCCAGCGAGATTGTGCGCGTGGAGCGATCGCGGGTAATGTGCATGCCGAGGAGTTGGGAGAGATCGCCTAGGTCCTTGATCTTGAACCGTGCTCCGAGTTGGGCTTTGAACGATGCGAGCCAGGTGGTGTCATTGCAGGCCGCGGGAATGTCATCGACGTACATGGCGATCATGGCGAAGACGTGGCCGGTGCGAAAGATGTAGATGCACGGGTCGGAGACGCATTGTTGCCATCCATGGTCGACGAGCCACGCACGAAGTAGCATGTTGAACTCGCGGGGGGACTGCTTGAGGCCGTAGAGGCAACGCTTGAGGTGGCAAACCTTGGACGTTCCATCGGTGAAGCCGAGGGGCTGGCGGATGTACACATCCTCCCGGATGGGGGCGTAGAGAAACGCTGTGTCGATGTCAAGCTAGCAGAGTTCAAGGTCGCGGGCGGCTGCGATGGTTAGGAAGAGACGCAGGCTGGCCATGCGGATGACCGGGGAGAAGGTCTCCGTGTAGTCCAGTCCAGCGCGTTGACTGCACCCCTTGGCGACGAACCGCGCTTTGAAGCGGGAGACGTCGCCGGCTGTATCCGATTTGACTTTGAAGATCCACATGATGTTAACGACCATGCGGCCGGGGGGGAGGTCCACAAGGTCCCACGTGCCGTTGCTGATGAGGGAGGAATACTCCTGTTGCATAGCGGCTTGCCATTGGGGGGCTTGGGCGCTGTCCAGTGCAGCCCGGTAGGATTTTGGTTCCACACACTCTCGGGCGGAGAGGAGGGCGATGGCAGTAGGGGACGTGCCGGCAGGTGTGTGTGGGGGACCAGTGACAAGGTCGGGGACGTGAGGGTGCTCAAAGATGTCCTCTTGAGCTTGGCCTTGTTCAGGATCACAACACGCCGTTACGAGGGTTAGTGGGTAGTCGGACAAGTGGGCAACCATATCGCCGTAGCGAATGGGGTGGGAGCGGAGCCGAGTATGGCGAGAGGCTACCGGGGGGGGTAGGGGTGTGGGTAATGTGAGGTCAATGGGGTGGGACATGGGTGAGTCTGCGGGTGCGTCGTCCGAAGAGTCGGTGATGGTTGAGTCGACGGAGGGTTGAGTGTCGAAGCCTAGGGTGTCTTCCTGAAAGTCAACATGTACGGAGGTGGTGATACGACGCGTTTCCGGATTGTAGACACGATACCCGGGTGCGTCAGGGGGATAGCCCACCATGACGCCGCGAAATGTTTTTTCACTGAGTTTCCGACGTTGTTTGTCGGGGACCTTGGCGAAAACGGCGCAGCCGAAGACGCGGAACTTGGAGGCGTTGGGCACCGACGACGTAAGTAGTGTGAGGGGGACGCCCCCATTAGGTCCGACCGAGCGATTGTACGTGCGGTTGCGAAGGTACACAACAGTGCTGACAGCGCACGACCACATGGAGTTGGGAACGGCCATGTTGTGGAGCATCGCCGATGCATTGTCCCGGATAGTGCGCCAGGGACGTTCGGCCTTGCCGAGCATGTGGTGGGCGTATGGGGCAGAGAACTGCACCCCGACGCCGAGGTGTGCGCACATTCGGCGAGTGACAGCAGCTTCAAACACATTGTCTGAGTCAAACTTGAGGACCGGTGCGAACGCGCCCGTCTGGGAGTGATGGCGGGCATGCATGTGTTTGATGTCCAAGAGGATGGTTTCCAATTCCGAACATGCGTCGTCTTTAGACTTAAGGAACCGCACCCACATGTAGTTGGTGTGGTGTTCGATGACGAACAAGCAGTAACGGAGGCCATGTGGGGAGGGGACATTGACCGGGCCCCAGAGGTCTACGGACAGGTTGAGGAGGGGGTGGGATGGCTTCGCGCAAGCGGCTGTGTTGCGTGGTGCAGCTGTGGCTTTGTGAAGAAAGCAAGAGTCGCAAGAAACTTTGGTTACAGCGCTAGTTAACACATGGCTAGTCGGGACACCGTGAGTATGCTGGGCATGAAGGCTTTGCATGTTGAGGTGGCCATATCGACGGTGCCATAGGACGGGATCACACTGGGCAGTATGGGCAACCTGAGGGGAGGGGTCAAGTGCCGCCGGTGCGGATGGGCTTGAAGGGAGGTTTGGCTGGTGGGGAAGGAGGTAGAGACCGTTTCCGGACGGTTCTAGCACACCCATGCATGTAGGTACCAAAAGCAAACCAGTGTCAGAGTTGGAAGGGAATATGAATTCACAGCCGCTGTGAGTTTGCATCTAGCTGACACTAAGTAGTCTGCCGATACGCTGTGCGGAGCGAGATGATAGGTCAGGGGTGTAGAGTGCATAGACAGTGCGGTGAATGAGCTGGCCAGAGGCAAGTCTGACAGAAATCCGCACTGAGCCACTGCCCTTAACGTCAACGCCGACACCGCCCACGCGAGAGGGAGCGGAGGGGGGCGTGAATTTCACGAAGTCATCTCGGGACGCAGTGAGGTTAATCGAGCAGGCGGAATCAACGACCCAAAACTTTGACAGGTTACGACCCGGGGCGAGGGAAGAGGAGAATGCCACAGAGCTGAATGGGACACTCACCTCGTCGCCAGCGTAGTCATCAGCGCAGTCCTCGAGGGTGGGTAGGCAGTCGGTGTCATCGGCGGGGGCGTCGTCGGCAGGGACGTCGCTTAGCAGCGCAGCGTGAGCAGAGGGGGTGCCGCCGGCGGCGCCGTACTTCTGGACTGTCAGCCTACGCTTGGCGAGATTCCACTTAAGGATAGCGTCATCCGTGGCAGTGCAGGCTGACATGAGATGGTTGAGGCTGCCACACACGCCACACTTGTTGGGTCGATGGCCGCGAGGGTTACGGTGTGGTGGGCCTCGACCGCTGTGCGAGCCGCGGCCCGCAGCGACGAACGCGGAGATGGGAGGGGGTGATATGGCTGGAGCGGGTGTGTCCGGAGCAGGGTCGTCGTCCATGTTGTGCGCAAGGTGGAGAATGCTGGCCATCACTTCATCAGCCGACATGATGTAGTCCGTGTCAAAGGCGTTGATGACGCATTGCTTCGCCTGACCGTGTGGGCCGCTACTGTAGATACCGCGCAGCATGAGGAGACCGAGGTGGTGGGGGTGGATGGCAACGGAGCCATCAACCAATTGGCATGTGTCGCCTGGTTGATGTCCGTAAACTCATTCAAGGAATCTAGTAACGAAGTCGTCCACTCAGGTTGTTGAACAATAGTGATGTCGTCGACCGCGTGTTGTACTTCTCGTAGTCCAGTCACAAAGAGGTTTGATGGTTGTTGCCTAAGCAGCTGTGCCATCGCATCCGCCTCCAAGTGATGTACTGCCACAGGTACGGTGTACTCGTCGCCAGACACCATAGCTTCGCGAGTTTTACGGTCGCGAATCGTTTTAGTAGACCAATCTATATCCGGGTTGACGGCTTGTAACCAAGGTTGACCGAGGATGATGTCGAATTTATCCAGTTCTATCATACTTGCGTCCAAACGTATATCTAGGGTCTCCATTATAAGCACTTCATTCCGTAGTCGCTGGCGAGTCGTAGTTGTACTACCATCTGCCAATTTTATCCGGTATTTCTCTCCAAAAACCGTCGGAATGTGGTGCTCCCGTACCCACTCAGCCCTTCAGAATTTTTCCGAAGCGCCAAAGTCAACCAAAATACGGCATCGATGTCCGCGTAAGGTGCCTCTCAACACAAGCATACTTGCTCCATACTGGGTTGTGGATACGTGCAGCGTCGCAGGAACACTGTCTTCTAGTCGGACGTTCTTGTTCACCCGTCGATCAGTTTCCCAAAAGTCTCGTAACGAAGAGGGAACTGCTGGTCTCCACGAACTAGATAACCCGTACGCCGTGCCGAAATTAATTCCTTCCAGGTAGCCCATACTGCCCGAGAAGTTGACGTAGCGTCCGGTATCGATCCGGGTCGAACGCGAGCGATATACACGTAGCGCTTATTCTGTCCGGAAGACTCCGTCCCTAAAAGGCGTAAATTTGTTTCGCTCACCTTAAGTCCAGTTGTCTCCGTAAGAGCTCGCACTGCTATGCACTCCGGGGTCGCGTCTTCAATCTCCTGTTTGCCACCAGGAAACCAGACCATGTCAGTATCCTCTTTCGCTAGTAACACTCGTCGGCCATCGGTAACAAGAGTCGTCGAGTGAGTCCGGTAGGTCTTCGGGGGGTTTTGTAGGTTCTGAGGCAGAAATCGAACTCGATCGGTGTCGTCGACGTAGACTTGCGTCGTCTATCTTGTCGGTCCAACATCTTGCCTTCTTCCTTCTATTCCGTCATTCGTAGGGCAGGTAAACACATGTTCTTTCGCCGCCAGCTCGTCGACAAGTCGGAAGTTTCGCAGAATCTTTAACCATGGGTTTGCCCTCCATTTTGGAACCACTATAACCGCTCTCAGGTGGGGATGAAGCAGTTTACTCCGCAAATAATGGCCCAAAAATTCTAACTCTTCTAGTTCATTAAATGGCGCATTTAGCCAAAATATCCGGTACTTTTGTAAATCTCTCTCCTGAAATGGGCGCGCCGGACAGCAAAAATCCTCCGCCACTTGAGAATTAAGGCCGTCATTATCGCTAGCTCCATCTAAGTCGAAAGGTCCGTAGATCTGAGAGTACTTGAGGAAATACTCCCTATTCATCATCCAGTCGCTAAAGTCCTTGCTCTTGAAGACTGGTCTCAATGTCGTTTGAGGTAACGGGTTTCGTACTTCTTCAGTCTTGGTCTCTTCTTGAGTCGCTGTAGGAGACGAAACCTCATCCTGCAGCTTGCCACGAGCTGCCGACTCATGTCTCACTTTTCCGGCCGGGATTTCCTCATTCTGTCGTTCTTCTTGTTCTTTCTCTCTGGGCAGTCGATAGCGATGTGTCCCTTCTTGTGGCAAATGAAGCACTTGCCCTCCTTCTTAAATCTGTCGACTTCTTCTTGAGTGAGGCGTTTAATCTCGTACAGCTCCCGCGGCTTATCTTCAGTCGCGCCATGCGAATCTTCCTCCGACTCACTGTCGATCTCCTCCGTTGCCTCTGAAAAGTCGTTGTCTTCTTCGATGGCGTTCAGCCGGCCTGTCGAACGTTGGGTCACCTCAATCTTGGTCTCCGCTGCCTCCGCTCGAAGAGCTGCTTGAATCGCCTCGTGTAGGGTCTTAGGGTTTTTCAGGGCAACCTCCTTATGAATCGAGGGTCTCCGACCGCGCTGGAAGTCATGTACGCTATCTTCTTCATGACGGTGAGGAAGCTCCAATAATTGTTCACGAAAATAATTTGTATACTTCAGGACCGTGGTTTTATGTCGCGCCTTGTCCAAATTCAATCTCGCTTGTTCCGCCGGTGTTCTTCCGCAGAATTCCTGAATTAAGGATTTCTCCATCTCAGAAACTCCGGAAAATCCTCCACCGACTTCATCTGCAGTCTGCGCAACGTGGGAGTACCACCACTTCGATAGTGGGCCTTCCAAAAAGCCAGATACCAAGTACACTCCTCTTTGCTCTTCAGGGTTAACGCGGTGATACCGTAGATACCCTCGTGCATGTCGGAACCAGTTTCTCAGCTCGTCGATGTTAGTCGTAGCGATGCTCTTGATCTTGGCTGGTTTGACATCGTTCGGTATCATGCTCGGCATCTCTCGCGTCCTCTCCGATCTCAATTGTTCTCCTCGAAGAAAATTCTCCGTCTCTCGGCTTCTATTAACTCGTCCTTCAAAATGTCTGAAACCGTTGTCGACGTGGTCACGCAGTTGAGATAGCTCAATCGAAAAAGTGTCAAATCGGTTACTTAGTCGTTGTAGCATCTCGGTGACGTGTACCGACATAGGCTCCATCGTGGGACTCGATCCTTCTCGCACTGCCTGTTTTCCACCATCTGTCGACGTCGGCTTTGTCGGCCCACAAGGCGCCCCCTCTGGTCGACCATCGACTTCCTCTGGTAGTCTCTCTCCTGCTCGGTTAGACATCTTCGTCTCATCTAGCCGTTATGAGGCTCCGAAAGCACGTGTGAGGTGCTACTTTGGTTAGGCTAAGTTGGCAACCTTAGACTAATAGTAAAGCCTAATCTCTGGATCTAATTATACAACGTAGAGAGAATCAATAAGATTGTCTTAGGAATAGGGTTTCTTACAATCTGGGTGTGGCGTAAATCTGGTCTGTACCGGTCTTCCTCTCTGCTAATTCGTCCCCGTCTTAAATATCCACACCTCAAGTGTTCTAGAAACAGCCTTAGAACATGTAGCTTGTGCCGTCTACTAACTAAACCAAACTATTACTAGTGATACCGATTATCTGAGATTATTTTTATCTATCTAGCCTTATTGCACAAGCTCTTAGAACTATCTAGAGAGGAACTATCCAGAAGAAATACTGCTAGTAACTCTGTACTGTCGAGGGAAAATACGGCGATACAGTTGTACCGCCGTGATGACAATAAAACAGTCACTGAATATCGCTAAGATACAGGTACCATTTAGAGGAAATAAATAATGTCAGATACTAGCACTTAGCTAAATGGCTAGGATATGACAAAGTGGGTGGCGCGAGAGCTGTCGGAGAGACGAAATTCAAAACTCTGAAAGCTGCGCCTTGCTGTGTGTACCGTCTGATGTCGCTACGGATCCATTGACCTGGGTGAGCTAGGCTCGGGTGGGGAGAGGTGGACGGTGCTTGTTGTTCAACGAGCCCTATGTCCACCGATCTATCGCTCGATGGGAGGCCAGGCCCAGAGCGAAGACGGTCGGCGTTGCTCATTAGAGCTACCGACCCATCCCCGGAATGAGTGTCAGTAGTACTTTAGTTGTTCTTTGGATCTTTTTACTGTCGTTAGTGACGGTAGGATGTCCTATGTCAAAGCGCAGATTATATTGGCGATACCGCCGACTACTAGGTGAAAGTACTAAGTATGTAAACTTGCCTTCCGCGGGAGAGGTGGCGATCGCAGGTCGCCGAACCAGGTTGTCGAGCGTGAGTGACGTGAGGCGGGGGCCCATAACATGTTAGACCGTGCACACACGATCAGTAAGGAAGATAACTAACGCACACGTAGTTACAGTCACGGAGACAACTAGCCCGAGGCGTGGTGTCGGGACAACAGAAGTGTTAGAGCTGTAACCTAGCGACATCTCTATACCAAAACAAACAGGTTATCGGTATGTCCGATCTAGACATGTACTAATCATATCTAGAATAGCTTACAGTAGCTATATGCAACAACTAGTAACTATAAGGTATTACTTGCAACAATGTGTTGTTCAATTGGATAATTCTTTCGGATGGTTTTAAGTGCCAGTCTGCTCCTCGGTCAAGGGGAGTGTTGAAGTTCCCGAGTCAAGACTAACTCCAAGCTCTGCTGAATTGGCAACTAATGTACTAGACTGAAGTAGAAATCTTCGAGTATATTTTTACAGTGAATTTTTAGATTATTTGTGGTATCTGAATATGCAGACCACCAAGGGGGCGCGCAGTTTCTTCCTTGAGGGCGTCGACACAGCCATCCTCAGTTTCTAGGCAACGGCTGAGCCCCACACGGGCTTTGCTTTTTTATCACTGAATACTATACCATTCCTATTGCACATGCGATTAGTTTGCTCTAACTTTGCGCCAACTGCCCCTTTGTACTTCACTCCCTTGTTTCCCTAATATTCAACACTCTCAACCTCTCTTTGCATCACACACACATTGTTTCAATAAAGTGACTGATGAAGTTGAATAACCCAATCACAGGGACACGAGGTCCTTGTTACGGAAAGAGGGTGAGTTTTTTCCTAATGCAAGACCGCTTTGCGGCAATTCCCCGACATCGCTGATTATTGAAATTAAATTTGAAATTATTGACAACAATACCGAGTTGACGATGGCTGTCTCTGTGCGGTCCCTTAATCCGCCATCTAGGTCTATGAGGATTAGGACTTACGTCGTGACCCACCTTATTCAACCTCTCCTAATGTACACTTCGTTGATTAAACACTTGAGCCACACAAGCCTAGAAAGCTACGCGATTGAAAAGGAGATAAGCAACGACGGCCTGAACCATACTTGATTGATAAGCAATTTTTACTTTCATTTAAAAGATATCCTTACAAGACAGGGGAGTGGAAACCACCAATATAAAATGGAGGAAAAGACCTAACATGCCTAAGCCCGAAGAACATGAAGGCATGCCACAGCATCAACAATCTCCTCATGCAAAGCGTTGCGAAGACATAAGCCCAAAGTACCATGAATGTATTCCTACTAACCCGACTTGTTTTGCGGCACAATACTGGGGGGATCGGGTATGATTTCGCGCCCAAGATGAAATGCGCCGACAGCCCGACAAATACGGTGGGGGGGGGGGGGGGGGGGGGGGAGAAGCACTACCGGGTTTATGTGCTTGGGGTTATCGCGCCCGCACCCGTGTGGCACGCTCTTTCAAACAATCGCCGTGCCGGTTAGTCGAAAAGAGTAACGGGCGCACAACGCTGCAATATGAAAAATTATGCGACGGTCGCGCAAATATAATGCATAGGCGATTGAGGGTTGAAGAGTTGGGCATGCCGACGAGGTTTTTACACACGCTCTACTATTTCTTACGTGGCAGTAGGTCGGATTAGCGTGGCGTCGAGCGCTTTACTTAAGCTCTTCTCTTAAGTAACTTGGCGGAGGGCCCATAACCTGTCGGAATCGGGAACGGATATTTACACGTAGGTCGTGATGGCCCCACAGGGGGGGCGAGTGTGGTGACTAGAGAAGTGAAAAGGAGAGAGATGGCGGCCGGCGAAGGCACCGGCAGGGCCGGCCGACCGCCCCTAAAAGGGAATAGAGTACCACTAATAGCATAACATTAAGTACTAGGATGACAAATAGCTACCTTGTACATAAGCACTAGGCAACGGGATGCTAGTACTAACAGGGAGAAACGCACATAATTGCGTATTTAGACTTACCATCGATACGCGCACAACCCAAGGGCAGGTTGCTTTCGGCCATAATGTTCAAACGATCACAAGCTACTGAAATAAGGTCAAAATCTTTTGACACAAGTGCCGTTGGACGCGCCTTTTCAATTTACGTCGAGAGTACCTACTGTGGAATTCATGCACCCCCGAACGACGTTTCAGTAAATTATCACAATTTAAACAATATCCCGGAGAAGCGGAGCCGCAGTCACAAGCGACACCCGTCGAGTTCGGCTCACCTCATGAGGCGAATTGTGCGGGGTTTGTCGATATAACTGAAATTGAAATTGTTTAAAACATGTGCCGGCAAATTGGACCGACTGTTGTCTCTCGGGCCACTCTACTTTGCCTTTCATGACTTATTAGCAAGTTGGGCCCGGGTCTCTTCGACCAAATACACCTATCGACACACCTAGCTTCACTGTGCGTCGACGTTCCTCGGGAGTAAGCAACCTCAGTAATTGCCACAATCCCCCCGCCTAAGCAATAACAACATAATAATTTTGTAATCAAGAAAACACATCTGAAAATAAATCCACTTGTCGAGAAATGCAAAACTAAACTGCTGCTCGACCTTCACGATGCTCGGCCCGCTCCCACCGAACCGGGGTGCCGACCGGCCGAGGCCGGTCGGCGTTCGGGAGCGACGCCGGGCCAGCCTGATCTAGCGCCCGCGTGACTTCGGTCTTGCCGAAGATAGGAGGGGAAAGGCTGGCAAAAAACCCTCCTCTCGTGGTCGCTCGTCGATCCCGCAGCCGCATCCCGTAAGCCCCGCCAAGGTCGCCGCCGCATCCGCCGACGCGACGGTCCTCCTTGTCGAGGTCCCCCATCACCTCGAGGGCAGGTGGGGGGGACCGAGACACACAGAAATAGGAAAAATTGGCGCTCCTCCCTCCGCACCTGAATTTTCTCCGCTCATTTCCCCGGTTTTTCTCTGTTTGGTACCCGGGTACCTATCATGTAGTCCGACATGCGTCCGTACCCTCCCCCCTCTGATCGCGCGTCCACCTAGCAGACTTTGTTGAAACATGGGCCTCCGCGCTCACCCGCCCCCCCTCCCCAAGGGTCTCGTCTATCCGGTAGTGGGTATCGAGGAGGGGGGGGGGGTCAGGTCACCATAGCCGGGTCCGTCGGGCCGCGGGTGCACGAAAATTAGTCAAAAACCCTCCGTACGGCGGTACGGGGTTTTCCGGCGGCGCCGACCCGGAGGGTCGTCGTCGCCAAATCTTGTCGCTCCTTCCGTCGCGACTAGCCTCCTTGCCGCCCAAGCTTTCTCCTCCCCCCGGGAGATGTATCCTGTCGGCGTGGCGGATCGCTAGAGAGCTCCCTACCATGGTGCTGCTCCCCAACTTGTTCGACGCCGGGTACGGACATTAGTTTAATTCCCAAAAGGCCCTCCGTACAGGGCTTTCCGGCGGCGGCTGATCCTAAGGATCGCCGCCGCCTCACATAGCCGCTCCTCCGCCTGCGACCGACCACCGACATGTGCCATGTCTTGCCTCACCCCATGGGAAGTGTCGAATGGCACATGGATGGTCGGCGTCTAGCGAGCGCCCTTTCCTGGCGCTGCTTCCCGGATGGCCACCACCAGCTCCAACACCCGCCTCCCACCGCTGATCCGGCCGTACCCTCCTCGCCATCAAACGCTCATGAAGTATAGGTCCCATCCCCTCGAGGTAGGACTTTTCTTAGTAGTATTTGTATGCAAAATATAAACATATCGGTCGGGCCGAGCGGGAGATCTTGGCGCCGGTATCGCACAGAATTGTTTTTCAAAAGCCCTATGTACAAGGCTTTCCCGACAGCTGTTGATCCCGCGGATCGAGATGTCGGCCCTCTTAGCCCCCTACCGTGCAAGGCATGGCACGGCTACGGGGTTTCTAGCGCCCACCACGGGGAGGTGAGGGGATGCCGGCGGGCCTGCGAGCGCTACCCCCTCCGGGGCCGCCGCCGCTGCGCCGCCGGCGGGCGCCTTGTCGATATATATTTACCAAATCTTCATTCCTACTGATTTCCGAGTTTAATTGTGCCACGCGTGGGGTGGGTGTGGTTGGCACAAGCACATACACAATCATTCCACACACCACCGACAACGTGATGCGTCCCAAACGGCCAAGTTGGACCTCGCCCCACGCCAACGCAAATCGCCCTCGCCCATTTATCGCGAGCATTCTTTATCCGTACTTGCGTCATGTGGTTTTAAACTCGCTTGTCTTCCAAATATATCACGCGTGCCTGCGGCGTGAACTTCCATGCTCCATATGCACACCCGCAAACCAAACCTCACGCATCGAACACGGCACACACGCCTCCAATCCTCCTCCAACAAGTCCCAAAATATACGGTTACGTGGAACACTGAATAATACGCAGCTTAGTATGAGCGCTTGAGCAATGCCAAGGCGTGGCGCTCGGAACGACGCGTGTAGTTCTGACAATTTCTGGGGAATTATGGGCTTGACAAACTCCACCGACAACGCTCGATCCTGAATAATTTTGCAAAACTAGATTTAAAAACGCAAGCAACATTTTTTAAATTCACGAATTAAAAAGATAGGTATTTAAAGCATTAAGCCATGATTTATCTTTACCTAAATCAATAAGAATGAAAGCATAATAAAGTTAGCAAAAAGAAAACATTTCTGAAAAACATCGATACACAGCCGCTACCTTTAATATTATCTTTAAATGCTTTCCTCAAAAAATGATTTTACCCAACATGAGGCCTTAACTAGACATGGTATTTTAGGATAGACGTTTTGATTGGCGATTAGCGTGTCAATTGATAAATCAAGAAAAAATTGAACCAATGCAATTTTTTTCAAAATAAGTTCCTCTATGGATTTAATTTGCAGTGAAACAAAATGAAAAAACCGTTGAATACGTTCACTCCATTAACACGTTTAAAAGCTTTTTCTTTATTTAAAAGATCGCATGAATTGTAGGGCTCATATGCTGATCAACTATAGATATTTGTGGCGCCGATTATTCTTATCGTTTCTCTCGATATGAAGCTGTATATCAGCTATTAAGTATTGATTGTAATCAAAGAATTTCAATCAAATTATGGAGCGATGAAATGACTCCTATTCAATCGGTGACTCATATTTCTAGTTCGACCGGATGGCTTGACCGTGAGGTTTGGGATGTGTATGGAATATACTTTTCAAATCATCCAGACTGACTGACGTCGACTTCTTACCGATTACGGATTTCCTATGAGAAAGCATTTTCCTTTAACTGGGCATAGTGAAGTAGGTTATGATGAAACTAAAAAACGAGTAATGACTGAGTATATAGAACTAAACCAAGAATTTCGTTACATCGACTTTGCAAGCCCTTGGCAAAAATACAACAATGAATCAACCGACTTCTTAGTATCAATTAAAAACGACACAATAATTTAGTAAAAGATAAAGGAATATTCCATTGTGACATTGCTCAAATGCAACAAAAAAGGCTTAAAAATTGTAATTTAAATTTTGGTCCTCAATATCCAGCAGCCCATGGAAGGTCTTACCGATTACGGATTTGAGTGAGGGGCATCCTGTGAGAAAGGAATTTCCTTTAAAGTTATAATGACACTAAAAAACGAGCAATAAGTGAACCTACAAAATTAAACCAAGAATTGCGTTACTTTCATTTTGCAAGCCCTTGGCGTAAATAAAACAATGAGTCAAACGATTTCTTAGTAGTATTAATTAATACTTGACACAATAATTAAGTATCAATAATAAAGGCATCATCCATTGTGACATTACCTCAAATGCAGCAAAAAAAGATTAAAACATTTTACATTAAATTCTGGTCCTCAACATCCAGCAGCCCATGGAGTTTTACGTCATGTTTTGGAAATGAGCGGAGAAGTGGTTGAGAGAGCATACCCACAAATTGGATTACTCCATCGTGGCAATGAAACATTAATTTGATACAAAGCATGTCTTCAAGCTTGACCCTATTTTGACAGATTAGATTATGGTTCAATTATGTGTCAAGAGCAAACTTATTCTTTACCTGTTGAAAAACTTCTTGACTGTTCAGTTCGCTTACGGGAACAGTATATTTGTGTTTTGTTTGAAGAAATAAGCCGGTTGAACCATCTTTTAGGTATGACTTGTCATGCCATGGTTGCAGAGGGTTGTGACACCATTTTATGGGCTTTATCATGAAAGGCGTGAAAATTCAATGGAATTTCGTGAAAGATTTTCCCGGGCACGAATGCATGCCGCTTATGTCAGACCAGAAGGTGTTCCGTTAGATATTCTTTTAGGATTATGTGAAGACACTTGTTATTTCGTTGGTCATGTTGCTTCTCGGACTGACGAAATGTAAGAAATGCTAACAAATAATCGAATATGGAAGCAAGGATTAGAATATGTCGGAGTGGAAACTGCTCAAGAAGCTTTAAGTTGGCGAGAATTTACACGAGTCGTGTTGCTAAGAGGGTCGGAAGTTTCATGGGATTTAATAAAAGCACAACCTTATAATGGTTATGAAAAATGTAAAGTTGATGTGATTCCCGTTGGAACTCGAGGTTACAGTGGTGATCGGTATTTAATTGGGGTTGAAGAGTGCGCTATTCAAATACTATTATCATGCAATGTTTGAATGCTATGCCAGTCGGTCATGTGAAAGTTAAACTATTGATAACTCTTATTGGTAAATATCTGACTACAACTTCTGATTCGTTTTCAAAATAGATAATCCTAATAATACGGATACAATAAAAACAGCGAATGACACTAGTAATTTCTCCCAAAAATGGAACACGAAAAAGAGAAGATGATAATGTGGCAAAGAATAAATCAAATTTATTACAAAACCAGCCATGGGCGGTAGTCCTGCCATTGCAAACAAAATAATAGTTAATGTTAAAGCAAGAATTGGATTAGATTTACCTAATAAGTTAAAATCAGTTAAAGGTTTTATAAAATAAATATATTTTTAGGAAAATTATGAGAACTGTTGGCATAAAACGAGGATAGCTAGGCCTTACGGAGGATGTGTCCATGCCATGCTTATTTTTCAATTCGTTTTTATTCTTCAAAAAGTGAATACTTCCTTTTCCTTTCCCCATTCTACGTTCAGTTGTTTTTTTAGTCACTAGTATATCTGGGAAAATACAAGTCCAAACTTTTCTTCTCGTTTTTCTTTTCTAGTAAGACCTAATGTATACCTAATCCCACGGCATTCTTCTTGCATTTGAATCGCCTCTTGATATCAAGAGGATTGAGTTTGAATTGAGGACATTCATTTTTTGCAAAATTTAAGAATTGTGTAGCCATTGTTGATCAAATAGTAAAGCAACGCCTAATAAAGGCCAATGACAAAATCTAAAGCCAAAAAACTTGCCGAGATATATGACTCACATAATCTAATAACTCTTTTTAGTGTTACGAATTAAACCCTAAACCCTAACATGTAGTATATGTATTTTCGTTGGATGGGCATCGATTCAAAGATATGTTAGAGTGTTGTATTGTTTTTTTAGTTTTAGAAGCATTTATGTTAGCTGTCCTTTGCACTTTAGATTTCTTGTTATTTTATGTTTTTTTAGAGTGTTATTGTGCCTGTGTTCGTGAGATCATTGGGGTTTGGGGTTCCCGAAAATGAAATGAAATGAAATTGTTTACAACAATACCAGTATAAACCGGTTGCTGTCTCTGGGCCCCCCCTTACGCTATGCCATGCAGGACTTAGTAGACTGAGGTAGACCGTGAACCACTAATCCCAACCTCTCCAATGGCAGTAACGATACCGTCTAAAACATACTCATAAACAAGTCTTGTCTGCATACAGGTATGAAACATAAAATGTCGCTAGTCTCCACGATACGCGGCCTGCTCCAGCCGCTGCGGGGTCGCTGATCAGCAGAGCTGTCCAGCTTGAGCTGGTCGAGGCGAACCTGCCTGACCTCGGCTCCTGTGCGACTCCGGTCGTGCCGGAGCTTGGGGGGAAAGGCAGGTAAAAAACCCCCCTCGCAAAGGTTGTCGTCGGTCCCGCCTCGATCCGTGCTCAACCCCGCCCGAGGCATTAGCCGCTCCTCTCGACGCAGCTCGCCACCTAGCCGAGTCTTCTCTCCTCCTTCGGGGGCTGAGAAGAGAAAAGAACTAGGCTGCAAACGGTGTCCGGCTGGCTCTCATGCCCCCGAGCCAGATTTTCTCCTGTCCCTTGTCCTTTTCCCGTCTGTCTCCAAGACCTATCTGATCGCGCTGTGGCCGTCCGTGCCCTCCCCCATTGGTTTACGTTGTTAGGGGGCCGCCTTTACGAGCAGTGTGCCGTTACGATAACCCTAGGCACACTGCCTGAGGCAGCCTATCGATAACTGGGTACCGACTAGGAAAGGGGTAGGAAGAACACAGGGATCGAGTCGCCGGTCCTCAAAAGATGGTGGGTACGGGAATTTTTTCAAAAACCCCCCGTACCGGGCTTTTCCGGCGGCGGGTGATCCTAAGGACCGCCGCCGCCAGACCGTGCCGCTCCTCCGGCTGCGACCAACCACCGTCCTGCGTAGCCTCAGGCCTCGCCCCCCAGGGGAGATCTGAGGCGCTCGCAGGGCTGGCGACTGCTAGCGAGCGCCGTCCCTAGCGCTGCTTCCCAGCTGTCCGCCGCCAGCTCCAACACCTTCGTCCCTCCGCTGATCCGTCCGTACCCCTCTTCGCCAAAAAATATTTCGCAAACGCCGCCCCCGTCCCATCGTCGGAAGAGTATCTGCGAGTATTTAGTCGCGGAAAACATATCGGACTGGCCGAGCGGGAGATCCATGTGTTGGTGTACGGATATTATGTTTTTCCAAAACCCTCCGTACATGGCTTTCCGACAGCTGCTGATCCTGCGGATCGCAGCTGCCGGTACCTCGTTTAGCCCCCTACCGTGCCAGGCCTGGCACGGCTATGGGGTTACCAGCGCCCACCGCGTGCAGGTAGTGGTAGGTGCCGACGGGCCTGCGAGCGCACCCCCCTCCGGGGCCGCCGCCGCTGCGCCGCCGGCGGGCGCCGGTTCCCGAAAACTTAAAACTCGAGCGGCCAATCAATCTTCTAAACATATAAGCTCAGGTCGAACCATACCGAATGACGGCGAAATGCTTCCTTCCCGGCTCTCCTACACACGTGTGGTACCTGGGTGTCGCCTTGCTTGACGTGGTGAGAGGGGCGCGTGTTCTTGGCTAGTTTGTGTTTCACATATTGCATGTCCGGACGTTTGTTGGAGGAGTGTATTATCGCTACACTCATCCCCAAATAAATTCCAAACATGCAAACTGTTGTGCACATGCGAGGCTTATTGGTGCCGAAGTCCATTGCTTGGTGTCGAAGTCCATTGCTTGGTGTCGAAGTCCATTGCTTGCCTCCCGGCTCTCCTACACCCGAGTGGTACCTGGGTGTCGCCGTGCTTGACGTGGTGAGAGGGTCGCGTGTTCTTGGCTAGTTTGTGTTTCACATATTGCATGTCCGAAATTTTGTGGAGAGGTGTATTGTAATGTAGAATGAGATACGACGGAGTTAAACACGTTGTTACAGCCGCATGATGAGCACGGACACGGGAAATGGGGGGGGGGGGGTCAAAAGGGCAAGAGTGACAAGAGGATAACGGAATACAAAACACGCGGCAAAAGGAAGCAGATCCCTCCTACTACACAATTTTGCTAAAATCTGTGTGTGTGTGTGTGTGTGTGTGTGTGTGTGTGTGTGTGTGTGTGTGTGTGTGCGTGCGTGTGTGTCCCCTCATCATCTGCTCGATAAGATTCGGTACTACAAATGCGCTTGCTTGCTTTGAAAACCCCGAATGCATGACGCACTCATTGGGATAGGGATTCGGAAACGTATTTAACTACAATGCGCATCGCTACGATGGGTACAGGAGCAGTATTTTTGTGATTACAAAAATATGTAGTGAGAAAGACGATGAGTGGATTATTACAAATAAACACAATGTGTGTGTGTGTGTGTGTGTGTGTGTGTGTGTGTGTGTGTGTGTGTGTGTGTGTGTGTGTGTGTGTGCGTGTGTGAGAGAGAGGGAGAGAGAGGGTGGGGTCTGCGGAGGGCGTAGCCCAAAGCATACCTATTGAACCATGCAAACACAGTTAGTGTGGAAGATAACGTACGCAAACGTAGTTACAGTCAAAGTCCCGCAAACGGAACAGTTACAGCGACAACCAGCCTACAGGCGTGGTGTCGGGACAACAAAAGTGAGAGAGCTGTAGCCTAGCGACAGCTCTGTACCGAGTTAAACAGTTTATCGGTATGTCCGATCTAGACATGTACTAATCATATCTAGAGTAGCTTACAGTAGCTATCTGCAACTAATACGTATACGGTATTACTTACAACACTCCGCCTGGAGGTAGCTACGGGATGAAGCGTTGCATTGGGTCTTGTCCTCCAAGGATCGCACTTCGGTGTCTTGCTAGTGCAGGTCCCGGGAGGGGTTTGGTGAGCATGTCAGCCACCATCTGGTCAGTGGGGAGGTACCTCAACTTGATGGTTCCCTGTTCCACGTGGTCTTTGAGGAAGTGCCACTTCAGACCGATGTGCTTAGTCTTCTCGTTGACCAAGGCATTCTGGGAGTATGCAATGGCGCTTTGGTTGTCCTCCCAGATGGTGGTGGTTTCGGTGATGGGGGAGTTGAAGATTTCCCCCTGGAGTTGTCGGAGGTGGAGTCCCTCCTTGGTGGCGTCGGCCGCAGAGTAGTACTCGGCTTCACACGTGGATTGAGCCACACAAGTCTGTTGTTTGGACTTGTAACTGACTGGCCCGCGTCCGAGGGTGAAGAGATAGCCGGAGCGAGACTTGCGGGTGCTGCTGTCGTTGGCCCAATCAGCGTCGGCAAAGCCTGTGAGTTGGAGGCTGTGGTCCAGGCCCCCCCCCCAAAGTCAGGCGCATGTCGATGGTGCCATGGAGGTAGCGGAGGACCTTTTTCAGAGCCTGCAACTGTGCCTCGGTGGGCGAGGCTTGGGCAGAGCCGAGGATGCTCAACGCCGTGGAGACATCGGGGCGTGTACAAACGGCGGCGTACTAGAGGCTGCCCATGAGGCTAGGGTAGACGTCCTTGGCCACTCCTGTGAGAGAGGGCGAGTTCAAGTGTGCAAGGCCGGCGAGGAAGCCCGGGTCCATCGGAAGGGACGACGGCTTAGAGTCGGACATGCCGTACTTGGCGAGGATGTCGCGCAGGTACTTGGACTGGTCCAGCGAGATTGTGCGCGTGGAGCGATCGCGGGTAATGTGCATGCCGAGGAGTTGGGAGAGGTCGCCTAGGTCCTTGATCTTGAACCGTGCTCCGAGTTGGGCTTTGAACGATGCGAGCCAGGTGGCGTCATTGCAGGCCGCGGGAATGTCATCGACGTACATGGCGATCATGGCGAAGACGTGGCCGGTGCGAAAGATGTAGATGCACGGGTCGGAGACGCATTGTTGCCATCCATGGTCGACGAGCCACGCACGAAGTAGCATGTTGAACTCGCGGGGGGACTGCTTGAGGCCGTAGAGGCAACGCTTGAGGTGGCAAACCTTGGACGTTCCATCGGTGAAGCCGAGGGGCTGGCGGATGTACACATCCTCCCGGATGGGGGCGTAGAGAAACGCTGTGTCGATGTCAAGCTAGCAGAGTTCAAGGTCGCGGGCGGCTGCGATGGTTAGGAAGAGACGCAGGCTGGCCATGCGGATGACCGGGGAGAAGGTCTCCGTGTAGTCCAGTCCAGCGCGTTGACTGCACCCCTTGGCGACGAACCGCGCTTTGAAGCGGGAGACGTCGCGGGCTGTATCCGATTTGACTTTGAAGATCCACATGATGTTAACGACCATGCGGCCGGGGGGGAGGTCCACAAGGTCCCACGTGCCGTTGCTGATGAGGGAGGAATACTCCTGTTGCATAGCGGCTTGCCTTTGGGGGGCTTGGGCGCTGTCCAGTGCAGCCCGGTAGGATTTTGGTTCCACACACTCTCGGGCGGAGAGGAGGGCGATGGCAGTAGGGGACGTGCCGGGAGGTGTGTGTGGGGGACCAGTGACAAGGTCGGGGACGTGAGGGTGCTCAAAGATGTCCTCTTGAGCTTGGCCTTGTTCAGGATCACAACACGCCGTTACGAGGGTTAGTGGGTAGTCGGACAAGTGGGCAACCATATCGCCGTAGCGAATGGGGTGGGAGCGGAGCCGAGTATGGCGAGAGGCTACCGGGGGGGGTAGGGGTGTGGGTAATGTGAGGTCAATGGGGTGGGACATGGGTGAGTCTGCGGGTGCGTCGTCCGAAGAGTCGGTGATGGTTGAGTCGACGGAGGGTTGAGTGTCGAAGCCTAGGGTGTCTTCCTGAAAGTCAACATGTACGGAGGTGGTGATACGACGCGTTTCCGGATTGTAGACACGATACCCGGGTGCGTCAGGGGGATAGCCCACCATGACGCCGCGAAATGCTTTTTCACTGAGTTTCCGACGTTGTTTGTCGGGGACCTTGGCGAAAACGGCGCAGCCGAAGACGCGGAACTTGGAGGCGTTGGGCACCGACGACGTAAGGAGTGTGAGGGGGACGCCCCCATTAGGTCCGACCGAGCGATTGTACGTGCGGTTGCGAAGGTACACAACAGTGTTGACAGCGCACGACCACATGGAGTTGGGAACGGCCATGTTGTGGAGCATCGCCGATGCATTGTCCCGGATAGTGCGCCAGGGACGTTCGGCCTTGCCGAGCATGTGGTGGGCGTGTGGGGCAGAGAACTGCACCCCGACGCCGAGGTGTGCGCACATTCGGCGAGTGACAGCAGCTTCAAACACATTGTCTGAGTCAAACTTGAGGACCGGTGCGAACGCGCCCGTCTGGGAGTGATGGCGGGCATGCATGTGTTTGATGTCCAAGAGGATGGTTTCCAATTCCGAACATGCGTCGTCTTTAGACTTAAGGAACCGCACCCACATGTAGTTGGTGTGGTGTTCGATGACGAGCAAGCAGTAACGGAGGCCATGTGGGGAGGGGACATTGACCGGGCCCCAGAGGTCTACGGACAGGTTGAGGAGGGGGTGGGATGGCTTCGCGCAAGCGGCTGTGTTGCGTGGTGCAGCTGTGGCTTTGTGAAGAAAGCAAGAGTCGCAAGAAACTTTGGTTACAGCGCTAGTTAACACAGGGCTAGTCGGGACACCGTGAGTATGCTGGGCATGAAGGCTTTGCATGTTGAGGTGGCCATATCGACGGTGCCATAGGACGGGATCACACTGGGCAGTATGGGCAACCTGAGGGGAGGGGTCAAGTGCCGCCGGTGCGGATGGGCTTGAAGGGAGGTTTGGCTGGTGGGGAAGGAGGTAGAGACCGTTTCCGGACGGTTCTAGCACACCCATGCATGTAGGTACCAAAAGCAAACCAGTGTCAGAGTTGGAAGGGAATATGAATTCACAGCCGCTGTGAGTTTGCATCTAGCTGACACTAAGTAGTCTGCCGATACGCTGTGCGGAGCGAGATGATAGGTCAGGGGTGTAGAGTGCATAGACAGTGCGGTGAATGAGCTGGCCAGAGGCAAGTCTGACAGAAATCCGCACTGAGCCACTGCCCTTAACGTCAACGCCGACACCGCCCACGCGAGAGGGAGCGGAGGGGGGCGTGAATTTCACGAAGTCATCTCGGAACGCAGTGAGGTTAATCGAGCAGGCGGAATCAACGACCCAAAACTTTGACAGGTTACGACCCGGGGCGAGGGAAGAGGAGAATGCCACAGAGCTGAATGGGACACTCACCTCGTCGTCAGCGTAGTCATCAGCGCAGTCCTCGAGGGTGGGTAGGCAGTCGGTGTCATCGGCGGGGGCGTCGTCGGCAGGGACGTCGCTTAGCAGCGCAGCGTGAGCAGAGGGGGTGCCGCCGGCGGCGCCGTACTTCTGGACTGTCAGCCTACGCTTGGCGAGATTCCACTTAAGGATAGCGTCATCCGTGGCAGTGCAGGCTGACATGAGATGGTTGAGGCTGCCACACACGCCACACTTGTTGGGTCGATGGCCGCGAGGGTTACGGTGTGGTGGGCCTCGACCGCTGTGCGAGCCGCGGCCCGCAGCGACGAACGCGGAGATGGGAGGGGGTGATATGGCTGGAGCGGGTGTGTCCGGAGCAGGGTCGTCGTCCATGTTGTGCGCAAGGTGGAGAATGCTGGCCATCACTTCATCAGCCGACATGATGTAGTCCGTGTCGAAGGCGTTGATGACGCATTGCTTCGCCTGACCGTGTGGGCCGCTACTGTAGATACCGCGCAGCATGAGGAGACCGAGGTGGTGGGGGTGGATGGCAACGGAGCCATCAACCAATTGGCATGTGTCGTTGTAGTCGTCAAAGGTCTGGCGCATTTAGTGGACATAGTCACTGAGTGACTGACCAGGGCGCTGTCTGACCGTCAAGTTGTCCAGGAGGGACAAGGAGCGAGGAAAAGACCGACAATCGAGGCGTTCACAAAGGATGTCCCACGCGGAAGCGGCGCAGTCAGGGGCGCAGTCAGGGCGTGCTGGAGAAACGAATTTCATCGCTTAGTCAGCGCGCTTATTCGCGCTGGCTGCATGGAGAAGCAGCGTGTAGGCGTAGTGTTGCGCTTGCTCGTCGAGCCCGACGCCGGAGTCGCGGATGGCCAGCTGTGAAACGAGGTATGCGGCCTTGATGGAGAGGAAATTAAGGAAGGTCCTCTTCCATTGCTTAAAGTCCGTGGTCGGGCACATGACGGGGACCGACATCTTCATGGACCGGTTGAGGGCGTCCTTGTCGAAGCCGGGGGCTTCGTGTGCCGCCCGGTTGATGACCACCGGGTCAATAGTGGGGCGACGACGACCACGGGTGGCGGGGTCGCCATGTTGGACTGGGGGAGAGTGCCGGCCATGAAAGGGAGGAGGTGGACCACCGGGAAAGGGAGAGCGGCCGGCCATGGGACGCGGCGGGCCGTACGAGTGCGGGTGGTCACGGTAGGGGGGGACGAGGTGAGAGGGCGCCTCCGGGATATGAGGGCCGGGGTGTTGAAGGGAATATCCGGCGGGGGGAAGGGGGGAGGTGGTGGGAGGTGATCAACCCGGATGGCGTGACGCGAGGGGTCGTGGTGCGCGTCGGCACGCGAGGGCTCGCGGGGCGCATCGTGACGGCGCTGTGCGACTGTGGGGTCGCCAACCGGAGCTGCATGAGTAGCAACAGCAAAGACTGTTTCTGCGTCCGGGGGTACGAAACCAGGGTGGGGATGGTCAAGCAGGTGGAGGGTTTGGCCGGCGTGGCTGTCCCGGTCGGGTTCGATGTGAGCATCGTGGCGTCGCTGAGCTACAGGGGGGTGCGGATAAGCACCCGCAGCAGCAACAGCACCCTCGGCCGACTGCGAGTCGAGACGAGCTGTTAAGTGCGCCACTTGTGCAACGAGCAGTGCGAGAGTGTCCGGGGGGTGATCGACAGTGCTCTGCTGAGAGCCTGGGTCAAGGGAATCAACAGGTGAAACAAGCGGGGTTTTCTGCGCCATTTCGACAGAGGGCGAAAAAGAAAGAGCTGGATAAAAAGCAGGCAGCGGTAAAAACCGCTAGCCGGACTCGTGCCTAACAGCGGTATGCAAAGAGACGGCTTGATGCCCGCCGACCCCTCGGCATGTAGCCCCGGGGTGTCTCAGAGCACCTTCTCTGTATCCTCCACCCAGTGTGGGGCACAAGTCGAGGCCAAGGCCAGGACAGGTTGAGCGCTGCGTTGGTGGCCGAGTCGATAAGATAATATAAAAATAAAAAAGGTAAGCTACGGCTGGCGTGCAACCTGTGGATGCGTATTCACCCGACAGTGCACCCCCCCGTTCTCCAGCTTGGACCTGTGTGCACCCTGTCCACACACGACGAGTGCGTCGGTGTGGGTGGCTGGCTATCTCCGTCGGGTGGCTGACTTAAGAGGGGTGGTGGCGGGTTTTAAAATCGCAGTTTATATTGGCCGCTGACTACATGTTGAAAGTACTAGGAGTCTAAAGAAGCTTGCCTTCTGCGGGAGAGCTGTCGATCGCAGCTCGCCGAACCAGGTTGTCGCGCGTGAGTGACGTGAGGCGAGGGCCCATAACCTATTGAACCATGCAAACACAGTTAGTGTGGAAGATAACGTACGCAAACGTAGTTACAGTCACAGTCCCGCAAACGGAACAGTTACAGCGACAACCAGCCTACAGGCGTGGTGTCGGGACAACAGAAGTGAGAGAGCTGTAGTCTAGCGACAGCTCTGTACCGAGTTAAACAGTTTATCGGTATGTCCGATCTAGACATGTACTAATCATATCTAGAGTAGCTTACAATAGCTATCTGCAACTAATGCGTATACGGTATTACTTACAGCAATACCTGATTTTTCTAAGACACGCCAAGAAACATCGCCCTCCTCCTTGAAGCCCAATTAGTACCGGTATTTAGGATATTCATAATTAAGATAGGGGATTTAGTAATTTGTAGTACTTAATGTTCAACAGTAAAGTACTGTAGTATTTAGTGCAGTAGTGAGCATTTCTGCGCACACGATGTGCGTAGGTGAATGAATCGCCCTGCTGGGGCTATAAATAATAGCTCCTACCTAGTGACTCGCAAGGGAGTCATCATTTTCGCTGTCCTGTCCTGTCCTGTCCTGTCATCATTTTCGAGTCCAACGAGTCATGTTTTGCTACATTTGACTACCGAACGGCTTCGTAGCAGCCTCCACCCGTAGGCGAAACCCGTACAGTACCGCTCTCGGCTCCGTTCATCCAACTGCCGCTGACTCACACAGCTCCAAACGGCTCGTCACAGCTCTACTACGCCGCGTCTACCTGTTTGCAAGCTTTTCAACATATTTTGACGATTCTGTTGTGGCGTGGACCCTAGGGACCCTCGTCGGCTCGACACCTGTGAACCTCCGAGTCCAACCGAAACGCCAAGCAAGACCGCCGCCAGCGCCGCCACTTCGTTCGTCCCCCGCCGCCGCCAGCGCCGCCACCGGCAGCCGACGCAGTACTCTACAACGACAGTATACGTACAATTTCCCGTACAACATTTTGGTAGTGTTCTCCGGTACACTTACCCGTATTCTGTATCCGTCATATACCCGTATCTTCAGGTCCGTACTCGTCATCGACAGGACACATCCGTCTCATGTACCCGTACCCGTGTCAAGCCCGCTTCGAGCAATTTTCTCCCTTTTTCAGCTCTTCTTTCTAATGGCGATTTCACTATTCACTCCTACCGAGCTTGAGGCCATGGTGAATGAGACTGGCGTGGATGACGGTTCTCTTGGGTCCGAAACGTGGTTGGACCGACTGATTGCTACAGCCGGCCGGGACCCGTCGTGGAAGAGCTCCTCGACTTTGTTGACTTTGGCGCGAGCGCTGAGCCGACGCGAAGCACTCGACGCTATGGAGGATGATGAGGCGATGGCGTATTGTGTCAAGCTGGACAAGCTGGCCGCCATGTTCGAGCCCGACGAGGGGAAGTGCGGGGCTTTCACTCTGGCCGGTCAACGCTGTGAATCGCGTGCGCGCGGTGCACTCACCTGCCAGAACCGTCGTCACAAGACTCAAGGCATGTGGTCGCTAGCCAGAAACGAAGATGGCATTGCGGGGCATCCATCTGAGTTTATTTGCTATGGCTGCCACGAGGACTCGGACAACCACGCCGACCCTGGTGACTACTTGGCGTGCCTCACATGCACGGCTTGCCTCAACCGCTCATGCGCGATGGATCTAAATGGCGGCGGGGACATTCCAGAGGAGGCACATTGGCAGTGCAGTTGGTGCGCCATCAGCAGGCATCACCTTCCGTTATTCCTTGGGGCCGCCAGTCGAGAGGGGCAGCCCGTGATGCCGGAGATCGTCGTGCTGCCCCGACTAGCTGGCGTCCCTTCGGGCACTGCGGCTGGTAATTCTGCGGGCGCACCTGATGGGGTACCTTCTTCGAGCCTCAAAGAATCAGGTGGTGGTGGCGATGCGGGTACGGAGCACAGGGGCAGCGGAGCTATGCCCGACACCACTCGTGAAGCCGGACGTGGCAGAGAGCATGCAGACACAACCACCAATAATGTCACAGGGGGCGGCCCGGGCGCAACGGTCCGCCAAGACAGCCGCCTTGAGGCCCGCATTGCCTCCCTAACAGAGATCGTGGCGAGTATGCAGTCTCAGATGGCTCGTGTTCTTCAAAGTACAGGAGCGCCATCGACTACGCCTGACAGACGTGACACGCGTCCGGCAGGTGCGGATCTCCCCTCCTCTCTTCCCCCTGGCCTGTCGGGACCTTTCCAAGTCCCCTTGGCGGAGTTCAGCGGACCCAAGGGCACGGATGGACAAGGCCGTGGTACGCAAGATAGTCAACACTTTCTTCACTCCATGTTCGCCATGCACTTCGACCTAATGGCGCTCTCCACTGAGAGGGAGTCTCGCAAGTTTCGGGTCAACATGGGATATGTGGAGCCGGCGGTGGATGACGTGCCGCAGCATGTCCACCTGGTCCGCTACTGGAAGGGAGTGTTGGACTTCCTGTGGCGCCTTCAGCCCAGCCACAGCAGCCGGCCTAGCACGGCGCAAGCGGGTGGCCACCATCATCACCAGGATCAAGTGGTTATTCGCGTTAGTCGAGTCGCTTCAGCTCCGTCACGTGCCAGGGGAGCATGCTCTTAGCTGGGAGGTGATCTACGCGTACGTGGTGCGGCTATACCACACAGAACTGGAGGGCCAGGACGTGCCTCCGGTGTTTGACCAGTTTTGGGGGCCTATGGTGGCGCGGCTCACCGAGCTGCTGGATCAGGGTGTGAAGCCACATCTTCACGACGAGATGCATGAGCAGTTGAGGTGTGCAGCTCGCGGTCGGCTGAACCACTCGTGGATCCACGAGCTTGCCCAAGACTTCGGACTACCGGCGACCCGCAAGACCAAGTCCAAGCGTTGCCTCCTCTGCCATGGGACGGATCACTCCATGACTGATCACGGCAGCCGCCCCATCACCATTCCGTGCCCGCGCTGCGGGAACCCGCATGCCCTATCGGGTCCGTTGAAGACGGCCTGCCCCAAGTAGGGGCGCCCGGTGGGGCCCCGCTGGAGCTCCGGGTCCCCAGGGTTTCCTGGTCTGAGTTCTACGCTACCCTCCGATGACCGGGCTGGTGCGGTTCTATTCGTACTAGCTTCAGTATTTGGAGACCAATGTGAGCGTGTCTTACGCGTGTGTGCCGCCACGGGTACCACACTCGGAGAGGCGCTAGTGGACCTGCCCCGGGAGTGGGGGGTAGGAAGGATTGATAACCCGACTCCTTCGCATATCAAGTTGATGTGCCGGGAGGTGGCGGTGGCGGTGGGATTGCTCCCCCCGCGTGGCGAGGAGGCGCTGCTGGGTGACTTGTTAGACTTCTTGGCCATGGATTGTGCGGTGGTGCGTCGACGATACAAGCACACGCTGAGGTGGTACGTGGAAATGGGGCTATTGGACGGGGCGCCTCCCCTCCTCACTCTGTCAGTGCCGCCTCGGACAACCTGCGATTGGCACATATGGGCCTCGCGGCAGCCCACGGCAGGGGACGACTGCTTTGGGGTACGAGAGGCCGGGCGACGATTTAACCCCGAGAGGCTGCTTGCACTTGACTTCATGCCGCTCGACATGCGGCAGTCGCTTGTCGAGGGCGTACGCTACATATGGAGTGCTTGGCCCCCACGGTGCACCAAGAAGAACTATCAGTCTTGCGTCGAGCACGCCGAGCTGGCGGCTGTAGATTTCGACCGTCTGATCGCGATGGGGCTGTGCGAGGGCCCGATGGACTACGCGCCGTGGGTGGTTAATCCGATAGCATGCATAGTCAACTGGGACCCGCTGAAGGTGCGCAATGTTATGGACGCTCTGCGCTCTGGCGTCAACGAGTACATGGTGCGGGTGCTTTGCAAACTGGACATGGTGCATGTGGTGGCGCCTCTCTTGCTGCGGGGCATGGCAGTGAGCAAGTTCGACATCGCGGATGCCTTTCTCGTTTGGCATGTCTCGCACGCGACGGTGAGGTACATGGATTTCGACACCCAGCTACATGGGAGTATTATCGATATCGCTTCATGCCTTTCGGACTTAAGCAAGCTCCGGGGATTCAACAGCGATGGGCACGCTTCGTGGTAGATGTGGTTCAGCGTCTTGGACTCCGTTACTGCCGCCCGTCTTCTCCTGAGGGAACTCCTGCCAATATTCGAGCGCTGGGGGGATACCTGGATGATTTTGGGGTTGGCCACCATCCAATCCGCTGTCCGCTTGGCAACAACGCCTCCAATACTGGCCGGTATTGTGCGTGCTGGGGACTTGGGCATTCCAGTGAAGCACTCCAAGAACGCGTGGCCCTCTGAGGTTTGCGAGTGGACCGGTCTACAGTTGGACACAGTCAGGGGAGTGATGACGCGTTCTGCATCACGATGCGCAAAGCTTCTAGCGCGCATCGAAGCTTTTCTTCGGGCTGATGCAGTCGGGGACAGCCCGCTACGACTGGAGTGGGCTTCATTGGTGGGGAAGCTACAATTCTGCTGCAATGTGATCATGCTGGGGCAGGCGCGCCTGCGCGAGCTTTATGTGGCTCGGGATGTTTACGATGTGAATCTCCCCAGTTCGGCGGCGTGGCTTCCAGATGTTCGCTGCGTCTTACATAAGGCGACGGTGGATGACTTGCGGTGGTGGCACGGTGTGCTATCTGCGGGTGGGGGGCAGCGACGCCTCTTGTGGCACGCTGAAGATGCAGCGTGTCTATGGGGACCACGGTTGTTGCCAATTCTGCCCCGGGACTTGGGCAGAGGGCTGTATGATGGCACTGTGGCAATCATCACCACGGACGCCAGTGGCTGGGCTGGTGGGGCGTGGTGGGAGCACCGCCGCATACACTACTCCTTCACGCCGGAGCAGCTCGCGGGGCGGTACCAGGACTCTGCCAACCTGCGGGAGCTCTACATCCCCCTATTTGCGGTGCGCAGGTGGGCAGTGGCTCTGCATGGTCGCCGTATTTTGTTCTTGATGGACTCGGAGGCATCGGTGGGTGCCATCAATCGACGGGGGTCCATGGTACCGCATTTCAATGATGTGGTGCTGGCCTTACTGGACCTACTAGGAGGGCTTGGGTGTGAGGCCATCGCACGGCACTTGCCTGGCGTGCAGAACCGTCTCGCGGACGGTATCTCGCGCCTTACCGGTCGCCGGGATGAGGGGGACTGGATGATGGATGAGCGGCTGCACCGCAGGCTGTCGTCCCTGTGCGGTCCGTTCGATGTCGACGCTTGTTCCGACCCCCTTGGACACAACGCGTTTTGCTGCCGGTTTTGGTCCGCCCTTGACTCTTGTCTCGAGCATGACTGGGCAGAGCTGCTTGTGTGGTGTAATCCTCCTTTTTCGGAGGCGGAGCCAATCCTGCGGAATTTTTGGCGTTGCTTTCACGGCTGTCAAGAGCGCACGGCTGCGGTGTTCATACTCCCTGTGTGGACCTCAGCTTCTTGGTGGCGCTTTGTGGGGGGGGGCTGTGTCGTTGGCTATTGGCACGCGGGCTCACGACTATTCACGGCTCCTGCTTGGCACATGGCTTCTCGGGCTTTGCCTCTGCCACGGAGCAGAGTGGACTTGGGCCCCACTAACTGGCCTGTGGTGGCTGTGTACTTCCCCCCTTCATGTGCCAGGCCTGCAACCTCACACCCATGGCACGCTTCGCTGCCGCGCTTGCGGGGATCGGCCGCTTCAGACTTCTTATTCCTGCGCGGGATGCGACCTGGTGTTGTGTCCGGGCTGCGCCGCAAGGAGTTGCACAGGTCATCCTGAACTCTTTGTGTGTGTGGATTGCGCACTGGCGGGAGTAGAAGCACATGCGTTGGGGATGCCTGCGCCTGGGGGCGCGGGCTTGGGAACTCACCGTGCCGACTGGGTGCGGTTGATTCGGGGCGCTGAGGACTGAGAGGCTCGTCGGCTACGAGTCTCGTCTCAGCGCACTTACGCTGGAGGGCTAGCTGATTTTACCGATTTCTGTCACGCGCGGGGGGTGGCCCCACTCCATGCTGCTCCAGAGTTGCTACGAGGCTACATCTACCACTGCACGCACGACCGTGGTCTGGATGCTGGCACGGTGTCGGGTCGCCTTTCGGCCGTGAGTGACAGGCATCGGAGACAAAGCTCCGCCTTGACCCGTGTCGGGCGGCCGGCGTTACCTAACGCCGTCCGTGAGGCTCCAGTGGCGGACGTCATGGCGGTGGTCAGACGACAAGCGAAAACCGGTCGCCGCGGTGGACTCGGTTTGTCCAAGACCGAGTTTGCTGCCATCCTCCGAGCGGGTTTTGATCAGTCTTGCGCTTCTGGCCACCATCGGCGGTTGGCCTTGGTGATCAGCACCTTGGGTTGCCTGCGACGACGGGCCGATGTGCACCTTCGCGTCCGCTATGAGGTGGATGCTTCTGGGCAGCTAGTGTTTTTGCCTACTTCCGAAGTTTACATAGCTCGGGATCTGGACATCGGGTGTGAGGTGCTACTTTGGTTAGGCTAAGTTGGGAACCTTAGACTAATAGTAGAACCTAATCTCTGGATCTAATTATACAGCGTAGAGAGAATTAGTAAGATTGTCTTAGGAACATGGTTTCTTACAATCTGGGTGTGGCGTAATTCTATTCTGTACCGGTCTCTCACCTCTACCAGTAAGTCCCCGTCTTAAATATCCACACCTCAGGTGTTCTAGAAACAACCTTAGAACCTGTAGCTTGTGCTGTCTGCTAACTAAACCAAACTATTACTAGTGATACAGGTTAGCTGAGGTTACATGTACCGTCTATCTAACCTTATCGCACAAGCTCTTAGAACTATCTAGAAAAGAACTATCTAGAAGAGATACAACTAGTAACTCTGTACTGTCGAGGGAAAATACGGCGATACAGTTGTACTGCCGTGATGACAATAAAAGAGTCACTGAATATCGGTAAGATACAGGTACTATTTAGAGGAAATAAATAATGTCAGATACTAGCACTTAGCTAAATGGCTAGGATATGACACTCTCCCCTCCTTAAGCACCAGCGTCCTCGCTGTGGAGTACTCAGGGTCTTGGTTTCTTGGGGGTTCTTGCATGCCTGCGACTGCGAAATCTGACAAAGTCAGGGGTGCCAGAAAATTCTCGATAAACATCCGTTCGAACGAATTCGGAAAAGATGTTTAAGTGGTTGACTCCTCGCATGGGTTTCCAAGTGTCCTCGCTAGGTACGTTGAACGGTGCTGCCCAGCGGACCTTAAACAAAAGTCCCGTGCCATTGGAGTTAAAAGCCACGTTGAGTATTTTATCGACTTCAAATCGCTTCGCATCGTGCACAATAGGAATTGGCTGCGCACTGTTGGCCGATTCTGGTTCTGAATTCCATTTCTCCAGTAGAGTGGCGTGTACAACATCGTGAATCCGTACTCCAAGGGGTAGCTTAAGCCGAAATGCAACCGGGGAAACTTCCTCCGTAATGAGAAACGGTCCAATGTAGCGGTCGCGTAGTTTAGAACATGGCTGTTGTACAAACCGTAGATTTGTCGCCTTGAGCTTAACCTTGTCGCCAACTGTAAAAGGTACTGGTAACCGGTGCCGATTTGCAGCGTCTTGCATGTGTGCCTAAGCTGCTTTGACGCAGTCGTGGGCAAATCTGTGCATCTCGACCAGAATCTTCACTTGCTCCGGTAAAGTACGGCTAGGCTCGTTATCGTCAAATGTAGCCGTCGTTGGAGATGTCGGCTCAAATCCTAGCGTCGCCTTAAATGGAGACATAGTCGTTGACGTAGAAACCGCTGCGTTGATCGCGAACTCCACGTTGGTAAGGTGTTGAACCCAGTCGTCGTGCAAGGGGTGCACATAGCATCGTATGACTTGCTCCCATGTCTGGTTTACTCGTTCAGTTTGGCCATCTGTCTGGGGGTGATAGCTCGTAGAGATATTAAGCTTGGTGCCAACAGCCCTAAATAGGGTTTGCCAGAAGTCGCTCATAAACCGGGGATCTCGATCGGATATTAATTTCCGTGGTAAGCCAAAATGCCGAAAAACAGCGCGGTGCATAACTTTTGCTAATTGTTTCCGCTGTAATCGTTTTCGTAATTGGCTCGACAATCGTCCGTTTCGTAAGCATACAGACGAATACCACCACAGCATCATACCCATCGCACTCAGGAAGGTCCGTAATCAGGTCAAGCGATACATGCTCAAAGGGCCTGGTCGGTACCTCATGCGATTGAAGGAGTCCATAAGGCTTGTGTCGCGCTGCCTTGTTGCGTTGACATGTAACACAGCTGCGTACATAGTGTTGTACTGTCCGCTTCATGTTAGGCCACCAAAACGTCCGGGTTACTGCTGCCAATAGTCGAACAATACCAGGGTGTCCCGCGGTCGGTGCGTCGTGTAGTTCGTACAATACTCTTGATCGCAATGTAGAGACGTTCGGAACATACAGTCTTGTCCCGTAGGCGTACAAGAGTCCATTAGATTGACGTACCAGCCAGGTAGGCAGAGATTTCCGGGTAAGCAGATATTTGTCCGAATCATAAGCACTTTTGATTTCCGCATGAAGTCCAGAGTCAGGATGTAACCGGGATTCCAGGGAAAAAATCTGTGCGTGTAACTCGCATTCTGCTTCGTCGTTGGTCCAATCGCGTAACAGTTGCAGCTTCTGTAATTAGTCCTTCAGGTCAGGTCGGCGAGACAGAGCGACTGCATGGTAGACAACACCCTTCTTGTATACGATGTCCATCTGTCGCTGGTAAGGTGCTAAAACTTGAAGCCATCGCACCTGTCGAGTAGACAAATCGCGCTACCGAAAGAAGTGTCGCAACGTGTCGTGGTCCGTAATTACTGTAAATCCCGCCGCGCCATCTAAGTAGCAACGGAACTTCATTAGAGCGTCGCGAACTGCCAGTAGCTCTTGTTCGTGGACATGATAGTGTACCTCATGCTTGTTCATCTTTCGAGCATGGTACGCAACAGGTTGTAATCCAATACCTTGGTCTTGTAATAGCACAACTCCTGCTGCAAATCCAGAAGCATCTGTGTACAGTGTGTACCTTGCATTAGGAGAAGTGTCAGGAATTACCAGTACTGGTGCACGTACCATCGCGTCTTTAATTTGCTCGAATGCTGACTCGGCTTGAGGAGTCCAGCGAAATTCCGGTGTCTTCTTGGTCAGGTCCGTTAATGGGGTTGCTAGGGTTGCGAATTGGTTGATAAACCTCCGGTAATATCCAACAAGTCCCAGAAATCCACGTACTTCAGTCACAGATTTCGGTCGGGGCCAATTTTGTACTGCCTCAACCTTGTCGGGGTCCATTCGGATCTGTCCAGCTTCCACCACATGCCCCAAAAAATTGACGCTCGATCGTCGGAAGTAACACTTAGAGAGTTTGATATGCAACTGGTGTCGCTGCAGCTCTCGTAACACGAGTCGAATATGCTCGAGGTGTTCGTCGGCCGTCTTACTGTAGATCAACACGTCGTCCAAATATACCACGCAGAAATTGCCAAGATACGGGGCCAAAACTCGATTCATCATCGCTTGGAATCCAGCTGGGGCGTTACAAAGTCCAAAGGGTAGAACGCAGTACTCGAACAGTCCGTAATGAGTTCGGAATGCTGTCTTATGTATGTCGCGCTCTTTGACTCGAACTTGATGGTAGCCTTTATACAGGTCCAGCGTGCTGAAATAGTGAGCCCCATATAGCGAGTCGAGTAACTCATCAATCCGGGGTAACGGTGTTCGGTCTTTCCTCGTAAGGTCGTTGAGTTTCCGGTAGTCTACGCACATACGCATGGTACCGTCCTTCTTGCGTACAAATAAAATCGGGGCACCATACGGAGATCCAGCCTTTTGCGAGTAAGTCTTGCAACTGTACTTGAACCTCCCGGAGTTCTGCTGGTGACATACGGTACGTTCGCTCCTTAGGTGGTTCATCGCACTCCAAATTAATTTCAAAGTCTCACTCGCGAGTTGGCGGTAGACCGTCAGGCTCCTTGATAATGTCCGTAAACTCATTCAGGAAATCTCGTAACGAAGTCGTCCACTCAGGTTGTTGATCAGTGTTGATGTCGTCGACCGCGTCCTGTACTTCTCGTAGTCCAATCACGAAGAGGTATGCTGGTTGTTGTCTAAGCAGCTTTGCCATCGCATCCGCCTCCAAGTGATGTACTGTCACAGGTACGGTGTACTCGTCGCCAGACACCATAGCTTCGCCAGTTTTACGGTCGCGAATCGTTTTAGTAGACCAATCTATATCCGGGTTGACGGCTTGTAACCAAGGTTGACCGAGGATGATGTCGAATTTATCCAGTTCTGTCGTAATTGCGTCCAGACGTATGTCCAGGGTCCCTACTGTGAGCACTTCATTCCGTAGTCGCTGGCGAGTCGTAGTTGTACTACCATCTGCCAATTTTATCCGGTATTTCTCTCCGGTAACCGTCGGGATGTGATGCTCCCGTACCCACTCAGCCTTGCAGAAATTTTCCGAAGCGCCAGAGTCAACCAAAATACGGCATCGATGTCCGCGTAAGGTGCCTCCCAACACTAACATACTTGTTCCAGACTGGGTTGTGGATACATGTAGCGTCGCAGGAACACTGTCTTCTAGTCGGACGTTCTTGTTCATCCACCCGTCGATCGGTTTCCCAAAAGTCTCGTAACGAAGAGGGAACTGCTGTTCTCCACGGACTAGATAACCCGTACGCCGTGCCGAAATTAATTCCTTCCAGGTAGCCCATACTGCCCGAGAAGTTGACGCAGCGTCCGGTATCGATCCGGGTCGAACGCGAGCGATATACACGTAGCGCTTATTCTGTCCGGAAGACTCCGTCCCTAAAAGGCGTAAATTTGTTTCGCTCACCTTTAATCCAGTTGTCTCCGTAAGAGCTCGCACTGCTGTGTAGTCCGGGGTCGCGTCTTCAATCTCCTGTTTGCCACCAGGAAACCAGACCATGCCAGTGTCCTCTTTCGCTAGTAACACTCGTCGGCCATCGGTAACAAGAGTCGTCGAGTGAGTCCAATAGGTCTTCGGGGGATTCTGTAGGTTCTGAGGCAGAAATCGAACTCGATCGGTGTCGTCGACGTAGACTTGCGTTGTCCATCTTGTCGGTCCAACATCTTGCCTTCTTCCTTCTATTCCATCGTTCGCGGGGCAGGTAAACACATGTTCTTTCGCCGCCAGCTCGTCGACAAGTCGGAAACTTCGCAGCAGCTTGAACCATGGTTTTGCCCTCCATTTTGGAACCACTATAACCGCTCTCAGATGGGGATGAAGCAGTTTACTCCGCAAATAATGGCCCAAAACATCTTCTAATTCATTAAATGGCGCATTTAGGCAAATTCTCCGGTACTTCTGTAAATCTCTCTCCTGAAATGGGCGCGCCGGACAGCAAAAATCCTCCGCCACTTGAGAATTAAGGCCGTCATTATCGCTAGCTCCATCTAAGTCGAAAGGTCCGTAGGTCTGAGAGTACTTCAGGAAATACTCCCTATTCATCATCCAGTCGCTAAAGTCCTTGCTCCTAAAGACTGGCCTCAATGTCGTTTGAGGTAACGGGTCTCGTACTTCTTCTGTTCTGGTCTCTTCCTGAGTCGCTGTAGGAGACGAAACCTCATCCTGCAGCTTGCCGCGAGCTGCCGACTCAGGTCTCACTTTCCCGGCCGGGATTTCTTCGTTCTGTCGTTCTTCTTGTTCTTTCTCTCTGGGCAGTCGATAGCGATGTGTCCCTTCTTGTGGCAAATGAAGCACTTGCCCTCTTTCTTAAATCTGTCGACCTCCTCTTGAGTGAGGCGTCTAATCTCGTACAGCTCCCGCGGCTTTTCTTCGGTCGCGCCATGCGAATCTTCCTCCGACTCACTGTCGATCTCCTCCGTTGCCTCTGAAAAGTTGTTGTCTTCTTCGATGGCGTTCAGTCGGCCTGTCGAGCGTTGGGTCGTCTCAATCTTGGTCTCCGCTGCCTCCGCTCGCAGAGCTGCTTGAATCGCCTTGTGTAGGGTCTTAGGGTTTTTCAGGGCAACTTCCTTATGAATCGAGGGTCTCAAACCGCGCTGGAAGTCATGTACGTTATCTTCTTCGTGACGGTGAGGAAGCTCCAATAATTGTTCTCGAAAATAGTTCGCATACTTCAGGACCGTGGTTTTCTGTCTCGCTTTGTCCAAATTCAATCTCGCTTGTTCCGCCGGTGTTCTTCCGCAGAATTCCTGAATTAAGGATTTCTCCATCTCAGAAACTCCGGAAAATCCTCCACCGACTTCATCTCCAGTCTGCGCAACTTGGGAGTACCACCACTTCGATAGTGGTCCTTCCAGAAAGCCAGATACCCAGTACACTCCTCTTTGCTCTTCAGGGTTAACGCTGTGATACCGTAGATACCCTCGTGCATGTCGGAACCAGTTTCTCAGCTCGTCGATGTTAGTCGTAGCGATGCTCTTGATCTTGGCTGGTTTGACATCGTTCGGCATCATGCTTGGCATCTCTCGCGTCCTCTCCGATCTCAATTGTTCTCCTCGAAGAAAATTCTCCGTTTCTCGGCTTCTGTTCACTCGTCCTTCAAAATGTCTGAAACCGTTGTCGACGTGGTCACGCAGTTGAGATAGCTCAGTCGAAAAAGTGTCAACTCGGTTACTTAGTCGTTGTAGCATCTCGGTGACGTGTACCGACATAGGCTCCATCGTGGGACTCGATCCTTCTTGCACTGTCTGTCTTCTACCATCTGTCGACGTCGGCTGTGTCGGCCCAGAAGGCACCCCCTCTGGTCGACCATCAACTTCCTCTGGTAGTCTCTCTCCTGCTCGGTTAGACATCTTCGTCTCGTCTAGCTGTTCTGAGGCTCCGAAACCATGTGTGAGGTGCTACTTTGGTTAGGCTAAGTTTGCAACCTTAGACTAATAGTAGAACCTAATCTTTGGATCTAATTATACAGCGTAGAGAGAATTAGTAAGATTGTCTTAGGAACAGGGTTTCTTACAATCTGGGTGTGGCGTAATTCTATTCTGTACCGGTCTCTCACCTCTACCAGTAAGTCCCCGTCTTAAGTATCCACACCTCAGGTGTTCTAGAAACAGCCTTAGAACCTGTAGCTTGTGCTGTCTGCTAACTAAACCAAACTATTACTAGTGATACAGGTTAACTGAGGTTACCTGTACCGTCTATCTAACCTTATCGCACAAGCTCTTAGAACTATCTAGAAAAGAACTATCTAGAAGAGATACAGCTAGTAACTCTGTACTGTCGAGGGTAAATACGGCGATACAGTTGTACTGCCGTGATGACAATAAAAGAGTCACTGAATATCGGTAAGATACAGGTACTATTTAGAGGAAATAAATAATGTCAGATACTAGTACTTAGCTAAATGGCTAGGATATGACATCGGGGGCGAATACATTGGCCTGCGGGTGCTGGTCGACAAGAACGTGGACTCCCGCATTGACGCGAACGCCTATATCTCTGAGTGTGTCGGCTCTCTAGGAGTTCGCCCCGTGGATCTGTTACGGGATTATTTGCTGCGCTTCCGCCCACCGTCCAGGGGATACTTGCTGTCCGCTCCTCGATCGCGGGCGCTGGGACCTGCGACCTTCAATGCTTGCGCGTACACTTGCCTGGGCTCAGCGTACCGGGCTGCGTTCTTGCGGGCCTTCCCGGATGCGACGGGCCGCACCACCGATATTTCTCGCGTGTCCTCGCACTCGGGGCGCAAGTCATTGTCGCAATGGCTGTGGGACGCCTACAGCTCTCAGAGGCTGATCGCGGATGTTGGTCATTGGCGGTGCCGCAAGGATGCTGTTCAAATCTACTTCCACACTTCGCGAGCCACCATTCTGCGATGCATCGCGGGGCTCTGATAACTGGTGGCTCGACTCAACTGCTACCTCTACATGGGAGTCATATGGGAGACACGTTCCTGCCGCGTAGTACAATCATGACTCGACGGCGCCGAAAAGGTAGACGTCGTGCATGAAGTCTCCCAAAAGCAAGGGCGGGAGGGCGGGAACAGCGAAAATTGTGACTCCCTTGCGAGTCACCTACTAGGAGCTACTATTTATAGCCCCAGCATCTAGCGCGAGTGATCCATATGCGCGCATCTTGCACAAAAGGACACTACTCTACTAAATACTACTTCCAATACTCTAATGTACTGAAATCGTTATATCCCTTACTTGATTACCGGCATCCTAAATACCGGTATTTTTGTGCCTCTAAGAGGAGTACTATGTGCCTTTGCGTGTCTTTGAAAAACTAGGTTTGCTTTTAGCTACGCCATTCGCAAAACTATTATTTTATTTGACACTGTTGCACATAAGGGGTGAAATTTACACGGGTGGCAGGTTCCTGCCGCGTAGTACAATCATGACTCGACGGCGCCGAAAAGGTAGTCGTCGTGCATTGTCGAAGGGTTACACGGAAATGCCATCACCTGGAATCGAACCCGGCACCTCCGTGTCCGGAGCCGTACGCCGTAACCCTTTGACAGGTTATGGGCCCTCCGCGTATGACGCGGGTTGCTAGGGTTTGACCGGAGTTGATGGGATGGTGTCCATTAGGGGGAGTGTTGTGAGATCCCCATGGTGGGCACGATAATGGACACATCCGTACGTTGTACTCCGGGGGAGTCTTGGCCCTACTATCTCGCCAATAGTGGATGTACTGCGGGAGCCCGTTGCTCGGGCAGTACGGGGGTATATATATCTCATATATCCCCAATGGGTACCGACTTTTCGGCGCGGTACTTGGTTACGGCGTACGGCTCCGGACACGGAGGTGCCGGGTTCGATTCACGGGGATCTCTCAACATGCATGAAGTCTCCCAAATGACTCCATTGTAGAGGTTTTTGTAATTAGGTATAGCAGTACTTCTCCGTGTGTCGGCGGTGATAGTTACGGGCGCGGGCCGTAACCGAGTGGTGGTCCAAATGAAGCGTTTCAAGGCACGTTGGACTCGTCGTGTCGAGAGCTACACAACGGTGTGTCTCTTGTCTAGACCTCGGGTGCTTTGGGGTACCGTGAAAACCACCAATCGGGAGCAATTGTGCAATCGGGACGTTGTACGGGAAGTTTACGTGACGGGCATGAGCGCTACCAACGGGTAGGCACGGGCCAAAACACGGCAACGCAACGTTCGGGGGCAGCCGCAACAACGGAAAAATACCTTGTGAGGCGTGAGCAGGACAAAGGACCTCGGGGAGGTGGCAGCAATCTTGCGAAAAAGTACGGGTACGTGAAGCCAAAACAGAAAATGACGGCGCGGGCCGTAGCGGAGCCGCTGATTGGCCAAATGACGCAAACAAAAGCTCTTGCTACTAGTCTTGGCGAGTTCTACACGACAGTGTGACTCGTTCTGGGAATTGAGGTGCTCCACGCTAGGCGAAAATTAGCCAATCGGTAGCAATGTTGCAAAACTTACGTTGTACGGGATAGACCGAAGCGCAACCAACGGGTAGGCTCGGGCAAGCACAGTGTAACGACACGTGTGAGGGGTGCTGCCACAACGGTAGCAGGCTTGAGGAGGTGCTGAGCGACGGCTGCGGACCTTGGGGCTGTAGTGTAGGCAAGTACAGGGGAGTGTGCGCCAACGGGCGCGCACTTGAGCTAACACCGAAAATTGTGACTCCCTTGCGAGTCACCTACTAGGAGCTACTACTTATAGCCCCAGCATCTAGCGCGAGTGATCCATATGCGCGCATCTTGCACAAAAGGACACTACTCTATTAAATACTACTTCCAATACTCTAATGTACTGAAATCGTTATATCCCTTACTTGATTACCGGCATCCTAAATACCGGTATTTTTGTGCCTCTAAGAGGAGTACTATGTGCCTTTGCGTATGTTTGAAAAACTAGGTTTGCTTTTAGCTACGCCATTCGCAAAACTAACAATGTGCACAGTGTCCCATAAAAGGTGGGGTCTGCGGAGGGCGTAGCCCAAAGCATACCTGATTTTTCTAAGACAAGCCAAGAAACATCGCCCTCCTCCTTGAAGCTCAATTAGTACCGGTATTTAGGATATTCATAATTAAGATAGGGGATTTAGTAGTTTGTAGTACTTAATGTTCAACAATAAAGTACTGTAGTATTTAGTGCAGGAGTGAGCATTTCTGCACACACGATGTGCGTAGGTGAATGAATCGCCCTGCTGGGGCTATAAATAATAGTTCCTACCTAGTGACTCGCAAGGGAGTCATCATTTTCGCTGTCCCCGCCCTCCCGCCCTTGCTTTTGGGAGACATCATACACGGCAGGTGCCTCTTCGGCGCCAACGTGTCATGATTGTTCTACGCGGCAGGGACCTGCCACCCATGTAATAGTCACCCCCTCTATGTGCACAGTGTCCCATTAAAGCCATGGTGAATGAGACTTGCGTGGATGACGGTTCTCTTGGGTCCGAAACGTGGTTGGACCGACTGATTGCTACAGCCGGCCGGGACCCGTCGTGGAAGAGCTCCTCGTCTTTGTTGACTTTGGCGCGAGCGCTGAGCCGTCGCGAAGCACTCGACGCTATGGCGGATGATGAGGCGATGGCGTATTGTGTCAAGCTAGACAAGCTGACCGCCATGTTCGAGCACGACGGGAAGAAGTGCGGGGCGTTCACTCTGGCCGGTCAACGCTGTGAATCGCGTGCGCGCGGTGCACTCACCTGCCAGAACCGTCGTCACAAGACTTAAGGCATGTGGTCGCTAGCCAGAAACGAAGATGGCATTGCGGGGCATCCATCTGAGTTTATTTGCTATGGCTGCCTGTTGAACAACATTGTTTGATATGGTAATCAAGTTGTTACTCAGCAATATTGGTATCTTGTACGAGTGTTGCAGTGATAGGACAGCTGTGACTCAGCATATCTAGATGATAAGGCATTCAGCAATGCAATAGATATGGGTGCTGATAGTGGCAGGTTGTTGAGCGTTAGATATGATCTAAGGGCTCAGAATAGTGGTAGGCGTGTGCTCACCATGTGGTGGGCGCGTGTCATGATTGGGACGCGGACGGTGTTCTGTGATAGACAAGGATGAGACACTGCTGAAGGTGACAGACCTTCAGCGTCTTGTAGAGTGTGTAATCATTCTGTTTTCACCCATCAACTTTGTCAGGTTATGGGCCCTCCTTTTGCTCTCGGTTGGAGTCGACACACTTGACTAGAACCGTTACCTTGAGCTTCTTTTTGCGCGAGTCTTGGGCTTCTGTTGTGCTACACGATCTTCAGGTGTGGCTGGGACGCAAAAGCGGTTGACTCTCTTTGTTGGGTGGTTTGCCTTCGAATTCGGGCTGGTAGCGACTTTCTTGTGTTGCTTGGAGCCTAGAAACCACCGACCGTTTCACTCGCTTGAACAACGCTTGTTCAATCGCCTGTGCTTTGGATTTTCAGCCCGCGCCTTCGTTTTTCATATTATTGGATCCAATATCTGGATATTTGGCGTCTTTCCTTGCGTCGCTGGGCTGTTTGAGTGCGAGTTGGTGAGACATCTTGCAATAGTGTACTATCACCTGTGTACGACGTCGTTCGATTGGCCTTCCAAGGCCATAGTCCGCCTGCCTACGTTGTTCTGAGTCGGGAAAGACAGCTAGTTGAGATTTTCTCGCAGTCCTCGTTCATTTTCGCTCCCTTGGGTTTTTGGCTTTCAGTTGGTGAAGGATCCCTGCTCAGTGTACTATCCATTTGTACGACGAACCCCGACAGACCTCATGAAACCGGTTTCCGTCTGCTTTGGCTGTGTAGACTCCGGAAGTACAGCTCCGCCTTCGGTCGGCGCCTTGTCGTGCTCGTTCTGAAGCTCCGTTGACCGGACCTTGACGGTTGGGTGTGCGGAGGGCGTAGCCCAAAGCATACCTGATTTCTCTAAGACACGCCAAGAAACATCGCCCTCCTCCTTGAAGCCCAATTAGTACCGGTATTTAGGATATTCATAATTAAGATAGGGGATTTAGTAGTTTGTCGTACTTAATGTTCAACAGTAAAGTACTGTAGTATTTAGTGCAGTAGTGAGCATTTCTGCGCACACGATGTGCGTAGGTGAATGAATCGCCCTGCTGGGGCTATAAATAATAGCTCCTACCTAGTGACTCGCAAGGGAGTCATCATTTTCGCTGCTGTTTTATGGGACACTGTGCACATAGAGGGGGTGACTATTACATGGGTGGCAGGTCCCTGCCGCGTAGAACAATCATGACACGTTGGCGCCGAAGAGGCGCCTGCCGTGTATGATGTCTCCCAAAAGCAAGGGCGGGAGGGCGGGGACAGCGAAAATGATGACTCCCTTGCGAGTCACTAGGTAGGAGCTATTATTTATTATAGCCCCAGCAGGGCGATTCATTCACCTACGCACATCGTGTGCGCAGAAATGCTCACTACTGCACTAAATACTACAGTACTTTACTGTTGACTATTAAGTACTACAAACTACTAAGTCCCCTATCTTTATTATGAATATCCAAAATACCGGTACTAATAGGGCTTCAAGGAGGAGGGCGATGTTTCTTGGCGTGTCTTAGAAAAATCAGGTATGCCTTGGGCTACGCCCTCCGCAGACCCCACCTTTTATGGGACACTGTGCACATAGAGGGGGTGACTATTACATGGGTGGCAGGTCCCTGCCGCGTAGAACAATCATGACACGTTGGCGCCGAGGAGGCGCCTGCCGTGTATGATGTCTCCCATATGACTCCCATGTAGAGGTAGCAGCTGAGTCGAGCCACAAGTTATCAGAGCCCCGCGATGCATCGCAGAATGGTGGCTCGCGAAGTGTGGAAGTAGATTTGAACAGCATCCTTGCGGCACCGCCAATGACCAACATCCGCGATCAGCCTCTGAGAGCTGTAGGTGTCCCACAGCCATTGCGACAATGACTTGTGCCCCGAGTGCGAGGACACGCGAGAAATGTCGGTGGTGCGGCCCGTCGCATCCGGGAAGGCCCGCAAGAACGCAGCCCGGTACGCTGAGCCCAGGCAAGTATACGCGCCAGCATTGAAGGTCGCAGGTCCCAGCGCCCGCGATCGAGGAGCGGACAGCAAATATCCCCTAGACGGTGGGCGGAAGCGCAGCAAATAATCCCGTAACAGATCCACGGGGCGAACTCCTAGAGAGCCGACACACTCAGAGATATAGGCGTTCGCGTCAATGCGGGAGTCCACGTTCTTGTCGACCAGCACCCGCAGGCCAATGTATTCGCCCCCGATGTCCAGGTCCCGAGCTATGTAAACTTCGGAAGTAGGCAAAAACACTAGCTGCCCAGAAGCATCCACCTCATAGCGGACGCGAAGGTGCACATCGGCCCGTCGTCGCAGGCAACCCAAGGTGCTGATCACCAAGGCCAACCGCCGATGGTGGCCAGAAGCGCAAGACTGATCAAAACCCGCTCGGAGGATGGCAGCAAACTCGGTCTTGGACAAACCGAGTCTACCGCGGCGACCGGTTTTCGCCAGTCGTCTGACCACCGCCATGACGTCCGCCACTGGAGCCTCACGGACGGCGTTAGGTAACGCCGGCCGCCCGACACGGGTCAAGGCGGAGCTTTGTCTCCGATGCCAGTCACTCACGGCCGAAAGGCGACCCGACACCGTGCCAACATCCAGCCCACGGTCGTGCGTGCAGTGGTAGATGTAGCCTGGTAGGAACTCTAGAGCAGCAGGGTGTGGGGCCACCCCCCGCGTATGACAGAAATCGGTAAAATCAGCTAGCCCTCCAGCGTAAGTGCGCTGAGACGAGACTCGTAGCCGACGAGCCTCCCAGTCCTCAGCGCCCCGATCAACCGCACTCAGTCGGCACGGTGAGTTCCCAAGCCCGCGCCCCCAGGCGCAGGCATCCCCAACGCATGTGCTTCTACTCCCGCCAGTGCGCAATCCACACACACAAAGAGCTCAGGATGACCTGTGCAACTCCTTGCGGCGCAGCCCGGACACAACACCAGGTTGCATCCCGCGCAGGAATAAGAAGTCTGAAGCGGCCGATCCCCGCAAGCGCGGCAGCGAAGCGTGCCATGGGTGTGAGGTTGCAGGCCTGGCTCATGAAGGGGGGAAGTACACAGCCACCACATGCCAGTTAGTGGGGCCCAAGTCCACTCTGCTCCGTGGCAGAGGCAAAGCCCGAGAAGCCATGTGCCAAGCAGGAGCCGTGAATAGTCGTGAGCCCGCGTGCCAATAGCCAACGACACAGCCCCCCCCACAAAGCGCCACCAAGAAGCTGAGGTCCACACATGGAGTATGAACACCGCAGCCGTGCGCTCTGGACAGCCGTGAAATCAACGCCAAAAATGCCGCAGGATTGGCTCCGCCTCCGAAAAAGGAGGATTGCACCACACAAGCAGCTCTGCCCATTGAAGGTTGGAGCGTAGAAAGGATAGTTACAATGCTTTGAGCTCCACACTTATATCCGCTAGAACCACACATACTAAAATAAATAATATTGCGGTTATCTCCAAAACGCTTCTTGGACCGTTAGATCTATTATCCAACGGTCACAATTCAATCTAGCGTCAAATAGCTATCGTATCGCATTTAATACCGATTTCTTGAGTACAGTGATGTAGCGACATACAACTGTTCTCGACACCCCCTCTCGCTACTCACTACCACTTCCCATGATTGCTGTGGTGAGTTGCCCATGCTTGTCCGCAGCGAGAGGCTTGGTTAGTGCATCCGCGAGCATCACCTCTGTCGGACAATACTTCACCACGATCTCGCCGCTCTCCTGCTTCTCACGACAGAAGTGCATCTTCACGTCGATGTGCTTGCTGCGCCCCGTCGTCATGGTGTTGTGTTTTTGCAGAGGGCGATGCAACTCTGGTTGTCCTCGTGCATAACAGTCCCGGAGGCCTGAGGTTGTCCCATCTGCTCCAAGAGTTGCCTCAGAAATAGGGCCTCTTGTGCTGCTGCTGTGAGCGCCATGTACTCCGCCTCCGCAGTGGACAATGCCACCGTCTGTTGGCGTTGGCTCTTCCAGCTGATTGCCGCACCGTTGAGCATGAACACAAAACCAGTTCGAGAGCGTCGGCCATAAGAATCGCCTGCGTAGTCTGCATCGGCATAGCCCTCCAAGGCTAATGAAACTCTCCCACCACCGTACACCAGTTTGCAATCCGATGTCCCTTTCAGGTATCGCAGCACCCTCTTGCCCTGCTCCCAATGCACCATTGACGCTTTCGCCATGTGTCGGCTCAGGTAGCTGACTGCCATGGTGATGTCTGGCCTGGTGCTCACCGAGGCATATAGCAGACTGCCGATCAAACTCTGGTATGGTAGTGACGCAGCTGAGCCACTGTCGTCCGTGCGCTCTGCCATAGAGCCAAGTGCCATTGGTGTGCTCACGGGTTTAGCGTCCAACATGTTGAACCTCTCCAGCAAGTCTAAGATGTATTGACGCTGACCCAACTTAACCACTCGCGCAGCACGATCACGCTCCACCGTCATTCCCAGAAGCCATGCAACTGGTCCCAAGTCTTGCACACTGAACCTTTGACCAAATGCCCGCTTAAAGATGACGATGAAGGTTCCACCAGGACCGGCCGAGATGCAGTCGTCAACGTACAAGGCCAAGATGTAGAGACGCGTGCCGCTGCCATGGACGAAGATGCAGGGGTCTACCTTGGACTGGCGGAAACCGTACTCCACGAGCCAAGTGGTGATGGTCTTGTTCCAGTAGCGTGGGGCTTGCTTCAAGCCATACAGTGCTCTCATAAGCAGACATACTTGTTCTTGGCCGTTCTCATCCGTCAGCCTCCTGTAGCCCTCAGGCTGTCGCATGTAGATGGTCTCAGAGAGGTCAGCCTCCAGAAAGGCTGTATTGACGTCGAGTTGTTCCATCTCCCAGTCGTAATGTGCAGCGAGAGCCATAATGACCCGAAGCGCAGCAACTTTTACAGTCGGAGCAAAAGTCTCGTCGTAGTCAACGCCATGCTCTTGGGTGAAGCCCCGCGCCACAAGCCTGGCCTTATATCTAGCAATGCTGCCATCAGGGTTGCGTTTGAGCTTGAACACCCACTTAGAGTCCACCAACTTACGACCCGCAGGTCGAGGAACCAGCTTCCAGGTCTTTCGAGTCATCAATGACTCATACTCGCTGTCAATAGCCGCTTGCCAGTGCTTGGCGTCTGGAATGCGCAAAGCTTGCTTATATGATGTTGGCTCTAGAGGCTGGTAAGGCTTTGCCATGTTGGCGGCAACATCACCACCACGACCGTTGGCAATCCACCACTGCCCCGGAGGTCGAGAGTGCCGGGTGCTGGGTCTCGGCGCAACGCCATCGCCAAGAACAAGCTCCCCCGGCTCCTGACTCCCGCTCTCTTGGTCACCAGGTACAATATCATGCTCCCCATGCTCTTGACTCCCGCTCTCTGTGTCGTCTGGCTCAACAACGTCTTCGTCTGTATCCGCGTGCTCCCCCGAATTCTGAAACCCAGAAGAAGTAATGAACGACGGGAGTTCGTCATCATCCGGCGCTGGCTTCGAGACAGCCGACGACTCCTCCCCCATGCTGACGGACCTAGTGAATTTCGACTCATCAAACACCACGTTCCGACTGCGCTCCACACGACGTGTGCGAGGGTTATACACCAACCACACTGGGGAGTCCGGCGCATAGCCCACGAAGATGCCCTTCCACGCCCGGTCATCAAGTTTTCGACGGCGGGACTTGTCAACATGGACATACGCCGGGCAGCCGAAGACGCGGAGGTGGCTTAGGTCGACAGAACGACCAGTGACCAGCTCGAAGGGCACTCCACCAGCAGCCTCACAGAAAACACGATTGCGGACGTACACCGCAGCGTTCATGGCTAGACTCCAAAAAGAACGATCAAGGCCCGCTGTGTGAAGCATGGACTTGGCAGCCGGCACCAAAGTCCCCCACTGTCGCTCCATGCGACCGTGTTGCCAGTGCGAGTACGGAGCAGAAAAGTCGTGCGACACGCCGTGGTCATCAAGCACGGCCATAAATTCGCGACCCATGAAGACGGAGTCGTTGTCAAGGCGAACGTGCTCAATCTTGTGACCCAAAGTCCGGACAGTAGCCAGAAACCGCCGAAACGACTGCGGAGCCTCATCCTTGGTTCTCAGCACGTCATGCAGGACGAAGCGAGACTTGAAGTCCGTAACGGCGAGGCTGTAGTAGCAGCCACCCAAAGAAGCCACGCCCATAGGACCGCAGAAGTCTACGCCGACCTTCTGAAAGACACGGTCAGGATCCGCACACGGCGCACGCGAGATACGCGCCACACGAGACTTGCACAAGGCGCAGGTCTCACAGAAGCAAAGGCGGTCCGACTTACTGACCTGCACACCGGAGGTACCCAATTGCACAAGTCGATCCATACAGGACTCCCCCAAATGACCAAGACGCAGATGCCACAGAAATTTGGAGGGTCGCGCCATCGCCGGCGAGGCAGAGACAGACGGAACAACCGAAGTAGGGAGCCAAACAAGACCATGGGCACGGTGAAGGGGAATAGTGACACCACCACCATGCTGCGCATGGGCGCAAAGTACGTCGCACGGGTCCTCGAAGACAGTGCGATGCCCACGCTGCCGCGCATGGGAGACACTAAACAGACGTTGATGGCTGGACGATGCTCGAGCCGCCAGATCCGGTACATAGAAGACATCGTGCAGCGTGATCGGGACAGCGTCGCTGTCCTTGGAGCGCAGCGTGACACGGACGCTCCCCACACCTTTGGCATAGGCACTGATACCTTTCACCCAAACCGGAGAAATCGGGCGATAGGCCTGGAAACCTCTCAAGACGCTGGTCATGTGATGGCTAGCGCCGCTGTCAACGAGCCACAGCCCACGCTCCACATCGTGCATGTACGGAGGCACATTGACAATGGCCGCCAGAAAGCCTTCACTATCAGGAATCGAAGTCGACATGTTAGCGGGGAAAGCAACATACCCGCCGAACGGTGTTGCATCGGCAGTGTTCACCCGGGGTGGCCGTTTCACCCGCCAGTCCTGACGCCGGTGGCCGCGTTGACCGCACGTAAAGCAAGTACCCCTTAAAGCTGGACGCCCTGCATTGCCTCTTGTACTGCTCGCTCCGCTCTCTCCGTGGACACCCTTCAGGGACGCCACATCTCGCTGCAAGTCTTGCAGCATTGTCCGCATGTTGTCATCATCAGACATTGCAGGGAAAGCAGTCTTACCGGGCTCCGACTCCTTCTGCTCGGCCAAGCGACGTTCGATGCGCACCCCAGTGGTAGCGAGAAGATCCTCAACGAAGTCCAGTGTCAAACTCGAGTCGCGCTCATTCCGAGCATCAGTCATGGTAGAATACTCAGGCCGCAGGCCCCTGACGACATTCATGACGATACGCCGATCCGGGACCACCTCGTCGACTCGAGCAAGCTGCGCCTGAACGTCGAGAAGACGAGTGAAGAAGTCCACACAAGTTTCTTCGTGACGTTGCTTCTCGTCTAGAGCATCTAGTAGATCCCCGCGCCGGTGAATGCCGTCGTGCTCGAATCGACGCAGCAAAGCCTGCCAAGCATGAAAGCCAGCTGCCTTGCTCTTCCGATCGACCTTCCGGATGATGTGCAACGTAGTCTCGGGTAAAGCTAACACCAACAAGCTGTACAGCTTCTTCTGCTGAGCAGCATCGTCCTCGCCTTCGGAATCCAGAGCAGCGTCACAGCCCACCGCATCCACGAATGCTGTGAACCGGGTTCGGAACAAGGGAAAGTCCGCGGCTTTGCCGGAAAAAACAGGGACCTTCACACATTCAGCCATGGAGCGAGACGCAAGCACTCAACGAACTTGGGGTCAAGTGAACAACAGAAATAATAAATATCGTCCGACCAACTTCACTGGGGTCAACCTCCCCAACACAAGGAAACGGACGGCACAGTAGAAGCCGTCCCAAGCTCGGTGCGTGCGTCGAAAGGAGATGACAAGGTTCCGGTACAGTGAGATCAAGTTAAGACGACCCAATTACCCCCAAACAGGTATCAAGTAACAAGAAGAACAATCTCCTCGAGCTCGACAAGTCTCTGACAACAGGCGAATAAGGTTCCGACACGTCCCGACCACGCGCAGGTTTGCCAAGCACCACAACGCAGGTAACGGATAACACGGCGACACTCACCACACGCTCAACATGAACGTCGACAGCTGATACAACACGTTCCGACACGTCTCGACGAAGCGTAAGTGGTCTAGGCAACCACCACGCAAGTAACAGGCAACGCGGTAACAGTCGCCAAGAGCTCGACATGTCGGTTGACAACGGACAATCAGGTCCCGATACGTCGCAAACAAGCTCACGCAGTCCAACGACGACCACGAAAATAACAAGGGATATGGAACAGTCCCCACAACTCGATAGATTCGCCGACAACGGGAAAATCAGGTTCCGACACGCCGCGAGCGAGGTCAGGCGATCCAAAACACCACCACGAAGCACAACAGGCGACACGGAAAAATGCAAGCAATCTTGTCAAGTACGTCGACAGCAAGTCGACCCAGTGGTAACGCTAGCGACAGGATAGATGAATTTATATATTCCACACGCTCGTTCACACTTCCGCAGTCCAACGGTATCACCACCGATATCAGGCAACACACGTCGCAGCAACCCAAGCTGTACTCACCACCAGAATATGGAGGCCACAGCTTCCGTATAACAGTACGGAATCGATCCTTCAGCCCAGCTCCAACACACAAAATGTAGTCGAAGCGCCGACAAACTTGTAATCCAGTAGCTCCTCGTTGACAAACTTCCCGACTTGGTAGTAGTAGAAGAAGTACTGCTGAAGTAGTAGAAGTACTACTTTAGAAATGTAGTACAAGTACTGCTGTAGTAGTAGAAGTGGAAGTAGAAGTACTGCTGACTCAGCAGGGGTTACGAGGTGCGTGGGAGTACTGGGAGGGCCCATAACCTATTGAAGGTTGGAGCGTAGAAAGGATGGTTACAGTGCTTTGAGCTCCACACTTATATCCGCTAGAACCACACATACTAAAATAAATGATATTGCGGTTATCTCCAAAACGCTTCTTGGACCGTTAGATCTATTATCCAACGGTCACAATTCAATCTAGCGTCAAATAGCTACCGTATCGCATTTAATACCGATTTCTTCAGTACAGTGATGTAGCGACATACAACTGCTCTCGACAAGGCACGCTTCGTGCTAGATGTGGTTCAGCGTCTTGGACTCCGTTACTGCCTTAGTTACAGACTTAGTAAGGATCGATTCCGTACTGTTATACGGAAGCTGTGGCCTCCATATTCTGGTGGTGAGTACAGCTTGGGTTGCTGCGACGTGTGTTGCCTGATATCGGTGGTGATACCGTTGGTCTGCGGAAGTGTGAACGAGCGTGTGGAATATATAAATTCATCTATCCTGTCACAAGCGTTACCACTGGGTCGACTTGTTGTCGACGTACTTGACAAGATTGCTGGGATTGTTCCGTGTCGCCTGTTGTGCTTCGTGGTGGTGTTTTGGATCGCATGACCTCGTTCGCGGCGTGTCGGAACTTGATTGTCCGTTGTCATCCGACTTGTCGAGCTCTTGGCGAGTGTTACCGTGTTGCCTGTTACTTGCGTGTTGGTTGCCTAGACCACTTACGCTTCGTCGAGACGTGTCGGAACGTGCTGTAACAGCTGTCGACGTTCCTGCTGAGCGCGTGTTCGTTGTGTGCTGGCGTCTCGCTCCATGGCTGAGAGTGTGAAGGTCCCTGTTTTTTCCGGCAAAGCCGCGGACTTTCCCTTGTTCCGAACCCGGTTCACAGCATTCGTGGATGCGGTGGGCTGTGACACTGCTCTGGATTCCGAAGGCGAGGACGATGCTGCTCAGCAGAAGAAGCTCTAGAGCTTGTTGGTGTTAGCTTTACCCGAGACTACGTTGCACATCATCCGGAAGGTCGATCGGAAGAGCAAGGCATCTGGCTTTCATGCTTGGCAGGCTTTGCTGCGTCGATTCGAGCACGACGGCATTCACCGGCGCGGGGATCTACTGGATGCTCTAGACGAAAAGCAACGTCACGAAGAAACTTGTGTGGACTTCTTCACTCGTCTTCTCGACGTTCATGCGCAGCTTGCTCGAGTCGACGAGGTGGTCCCGGATCGGCGTATTGTCATGAATGTCGTCAGGGGCCTGCGGCCTGAGTATTCTACCATGACTGATGCTCGGAATGAGCGCGACTCGAGTTTGACACTGGACTTCGTTGAGGATCTTCTCGCTACCACTGGGGTGCGCATCGAACGTCGCTTGGCCGAGCAGAAGGAGTCGGAGCCCGGAAAGACTGCTTTCCCTGCAGTGTCTGATGATGACAACATGCGGACAATGCTGCAAGACTTGCAGCGAGATGTGGCGTCCCTGAAGGGTGTCCACGGAGAGAGCGGAGCGAGCAGTACAAGAGGCAATGCAGGGCGTCCAGCTTTCAGGGGTACTTGCTTTACGTGCGGTCAATGCGGCCACCGGCGTCAGGACTGTCGGGTGAAACGGCCACCCCGGGTGAACACTGCCGATGCAACACCGTTCGGCGGGTATGTTGCTTTCCCCGCTAACTTGTCGACCTCGATTCATGATAGTGATGGCTTTATGGCGCCCACTGTCAAGGTGCCTCCGTACATGCACGATGTGGAGCCTGGGCTGTGGCTCGTTGACAGCGGCGCTAGCCATCACATGACCAGCGTCTTGAGAGATTTCCAGGCCTATCGCCCGATTTCTCCGGTTTGGGTGAAAGGTATCATTGCCTATGCCAAAGGTGTGGGGAGCGTCCGTGTCACGCTGCGCTCCAAGGACAGCGACGCTGTCCCGATCACGTTGCACGATGTCTTCTATGTACCGGATCTGGCGGCTCGAGCATCGTCCAGCCATCAGCGTCTGTTTAGTGTCTCCCATGCGCGGCAGCGTGGGCATCGCAGTGTCTTCGAGGACCCGTGCGACGTACTTTGCGCCCATGCGCAGCATGGTGGTGGTGTCACTATTGCCCTTCACCGTGCCCATGGTCTTGTTTGGCTCCCTACTTCGGTTGTTCCGTCTGTCTCTGCCTCGCCGGCGATGGCGCGACCCTCCAAATTTCTGTGGCATCTGCGTCTTGGTCATTTGGGGGAGTCCAGTATGGATCGACTTGTGCAATCTGGTACCTCCGGTGTGCACGTCAGTAAGTCGGGCCGCCTTTGCTTCTGTGAGACCTGCGCCTTGTGCAAGTCTCGTGTGGCGCGTATCTCGCGTGCGCCGTGTGCGGACCCTGACCGTGTCTTTCAGAAGGTCGGCGTAGACTTCTGCGGTCCTATGGGCGTGGCTTCTTTGGGTGGCTGCTACTGCAGCCTCGCCGTTACGGACTTCAAGTCTCGCTTCGTCTTGCATGACGTGCTGAGAACCAAGGATGAGGCTCCGCAGTCGTTTCGGCGGTTTCTGGCTACTGTCCGGACTTTGGGTCACAAGATTGAGCACGTTCGCCTTGACAACGACTCCGTCTTCATGGGTCGCGAATTTATGGCCGTGCTTGATGACCACGGCGTGTCGCACGACTTTTCTGCTCCGTACTCGCACTGGCAACACGGTCGCATGGAGCGACAGTGGGGGACTTTGGTGCCGGCTGCCAAGTCCATGCTTCACACAGCGGGCCTTGATCGTTCTTTTTGGAGTCTAGCCATGAACGCTGCGGTGTACGTCCGCAACCGTGTTTTCTGTGAGGCTGCTGGTGGAGTGCCCTTCGAGCTGGTCACTGGTCGTTCTTTCGACCTAAGCCACTTCCGCGTCTTTGGCTGCCCGGCGTATGTTCATGTTGACAAGTCCCGCCGTCGTAAACTTGATGACCGGGCGTGGAAGGGTATCTTCGTGGGCTATGCGCCGGACTCCCCTGTGTGGTTGGTGTATAACCCTCGCACACGCCGTGTGGAGTGGAGTCGGAACGTGGTGTTTGACGAGTCGAAATTCACTAGGTTCGTCAGCATGGGGGAGGAGTCGTCGGCTGTCTCGAAGCCAGCGCCGGATGATGACGAACTCCCGTCGTTCATTACTTCGTCTGGGTTTCAGAATTCGGGGGAGCACGCGGATACAGACGAAGACGCTGTTGAGCCAGACGACACAGAGACCGGGAGTCAAGAGCATGGGGAGCATGATATTGTACCTGGTGACCAAGAGAGCGGGAGTCACGAGCCGGGGGAGCTTGTTCTTGGCGATGGCGTTGCGCCGAGACGCAGCACCCGGCACTCTCGACCTCCGGGGCAGTGGTGGATGGCCAACGGTCGTGGTGGTGATGTTGCCGCCAACATGGCAAAGCCTTACCAGCCTCTAGAGCCAACATCATATAAGCAAGCTTTGCGCATTCCAGACGCCAAGCACTGGCAAGCGGCTATTGACAGCGAGTATGAGTCATTGATGACTCGAAAGACCTGGAAGCTGGTTCCTCGACTTGCGGGTCGTACGTTGGTGGACTAGTTGGAGGCCTATGTCAATGCCTGCTAGTTCAGCACGATTGATAGTATGGGAGGGAGGGGTAGAGGTCACCAGGACTTTGATGCTGGTGTCCGAGGCGGGGTGGGTGGCTGCCGCGCCGAGAGGGGAGCTGCTTCCTTTTTTCGAGCCGTCAGTGTATACGAAGTCCTGCCAGTTCCAAGCAAGAGTTCCTCTTGTGGGGGAGTATGTTAGTCGTTTGCGTTCATGGAGGGGGTAGGTAAGGGGGTGAGTGGGGTTGGGGGGGAGATGGTATATGCCTGCGGAGTGAGGTGAGTAGGAGTCGGTGAGGTGTGGAGGTGGGATGGTGATGGTGGGGCTTGGGAGGTGTGTGTCGTATATAGACTCGAGGGTGTTGTGGAGTGCGGTCATGGCTGTGCGTGAGGGTAGGGTGGGGAGTGCGAGGGAGTTAGCGACGAGGTAGATGTCGACCATCGAGCGTGTGCCGAAAGGGGTAGGGGTGGGGTGGCTTGTGTGTTGGTCGGGGGGTAAGAAGGTGTTCGCGACGTTGGGAAGGGTGTATAGGTGATGTGTGTATGGGGAGTTGATATATTTGGAGTGGCGGTATGGTGTGTGTTCCCAACGGGGGAGTATGAGGATGGTTGCGCTGGGGGTGTGTGAGGCTGTGAGGTGTGCGCTGGTGATTGCATGTTCCATGGCTCGGCGCATGCATTCGTGGTCGTATTCGGGGTTGGCGATGTTGGTGCCTTGCCATGTGTGTGGGGCATTACTGCCGCTGGATGAGAAGATTATGTCTTCGGGGTAGAGTGAGTGGTAGGTGTGCGAGTGGAGTGATTTATTGAGGGGTCTGAGTAGAGTTCTGTCTGGATGTGGAATGTGTGACGGAGGGCCGAGAGGAGGTCCTCTCTGGTGGCCCATATGTTGCGGGTGGTGGTGGCGGGTGTAGGTGAGTGGATTTCTGAGCGGGAGCCTAGGCGAGTGAGGAGGTTGTAGACCTCCTCTTCGAATGTGTGGTCGGTGAGGTCGGGGCGGAAGAGTTGGTATAGGTGGCGGACGCAGTGGCTGTTAAGGGTGGTGACTGCGCGGCCGTCGGGAGTGCACAGTATTTGCCATTCGCATTGCCATGTGGCGGGGCCTAAAGCAGGGCGGCATTGGGAATGGACGGCAAAGTGCGGGCATGTGCTGCAGGTGGAGGTGGGTTCTAAGTGCAGAGGGTTGTAACAGATGCAGCAATCGGTGGGGGTGGGGGTGGGTAGGTTAACCGATGTGGGGGTGGAAGAGATGAGTCGGAAGCCGTCTTCCATTTGGAGTTGTATATCCCAATCCGTGAGGTGTTCCGGGGCCCATTCGACCATGTATTTGGTTTGTCCGTATTCTGTGTCTTTGTGTTTGGAGATGATGCGCGTCACGTCGCAGGGGGGGAAGTGGTGGTCTGAGGGGGCGAGGTATTCTGTGTCTATGTGCGTTATGGGTGCAGTGGGGTGTAGATGTTGGTGCGGGAGGAGTGGGTAAAGGGGGAGAGGTTGGGAGGAGGGCGGGGGAGGTGTGAAGTGAGGAGGGGAACCCATGAGGGGTGGAGAGTGGTGGGGGGGGATGCTTGTTTGGGGTTGAGGTTTGCGACAGGGAGGCGGTTGTGGACAGTGTCGGAGGGTTCGGTGAGGACTGCGGCGAGAAGGCGAATTGGGATAGAGAGGGGGGTGGTGGACCCCGTGAGTTTGGAGATGGACTGGCAGGATTTGAGGATGATGGAGGAAGGGGTGGCGCGGAGGAGGACTTGTGACCATTCGGTTATGTGATTTTGCCAGAGGGGGTTAAGACGGGGAAGGAGGGAGGTGTGTGTCTTGCGGGGTGAGAATTCGCGGTATGCTTGTTTGTATGTGTGTGGGTCTGTGATATGTGTGGCTCTGTCTCTGAGTGATGTAAGGAGCGCGGTATCCTGGCTGGTGAAGTGGGTGCGGATTGTGGAGGCAATGGGGTTGGTGAGGGAGAGGGGGGGGATGTTGTGAAACATGGTTCCGGCATCGCGTTGGGCGCGCACTAGGCATCTTAGCGTGGGGGGGGAGAGACTGCCTGACATTATCGATTCAGTGGGCCAGTGGGAGTATGTTGTGGAGATGTTGTGTATGTGGGCTCTGGCCATGTGGCCCCTATAACCGGGGGAGTTCAGTATTTTGTGGAGGTGGCAGACAGTGAGTTGTGCGGTATGGGCTCTGAGGGAGGGGAGGCCGTAGCCGAGGTCGGAAGTAGGCCGGTGTAGGGCTGTGCGGGGGAGGTTACGTACCGAGGAGACGGCGGAGCGGAGGGCGCGGCATATTTGACCTTCGAGGGTGTCCAATTGGGAGTCGCTGAAGAGGCCGAGTTGGAGGGTAAAGTGTTTTCCGAGTAGGAGGCCACGGATGACGCGAATTCTGCGGGACTGGGTTAGTAGGGAGGAGGAGAGGGCGTTGATGAGGGATGTGGTAGTGCGTTTGAGTTCGTGCCAGTGTTTGGTGAAGGTGAGGGAGGTGTTGAGTTCGACCCCAAGGACGCGGTATGTGTCCGAGGGGCCTATGGAGGGGATGGGTGCCGGGGTGGAGTTGATGGTGATGAACTGTGTTTGGAGGCGGGATGTGAGGAGTGTGATGTTGGCAAGGGAGAGGGCGTTGCCTGTGCGCCAAAGGGCTCCGGTAATGCAGCATTTTCGGATGTTGACGGTCATACCTGTGTAGGCGCTGAAGAGGGAGAGTTTCCTTAGTTGGATGGCCATGTTTGGGGTCGAGCCCGTGGCTAGGCTGAGGTCGTCAGCGAATCCGTGTCCGGGGTATGTGGCTGTGGGTTCTGTTGGGTCGACGTTAGTGGCGGGGGGCCCTGGGCGATAGCCCCGGCTACCCACAGTGAGCCAGCGTAGAAAGGGTTCAAGGAATAGGGTAAATAGGAACGGGGAGAGGGTGTCGCCCTGTAGGGTACCTCGTTTTATGTCTATGGAGGGGGTGGGACCGTATGGGGTAATGTAGTCTGTAGATGAGACTCCGTAGAGGTGTTCGCATGTATCTACAAAAGTGGAGGGCATACCGAGTTGTCTCATGTGTTTGAACATGATGCGGTGGTCTGCTGCGTTGAAGGCGCCCTTGAAGTCCGCGTACATGACGTAGATGTCTTTTTTGTGGAGTTTCGCGTCCTCCATGGCCATGATTATGGAGGAGAGGGCGTCGTGGATGCTGCGGTGTTGTCGAAAGCCGTCTTGTTGGTCGCTGAGGATGCCGTGGGTTTCGGCGTATTTCGAGCCTGCGTCTTTTATTAGTGCGGTCCATAGCTTAAGAAGGTTATTCATGAGGGCGATGGGGCGGTAGTTGTCAAGGAGGGTGGGGTCACCTTTTTTATGTAGGAGGCATGTTGTGCTATGGCACCATTCAGGGGGTGTGTAGGAGTTATGGGCGAAGAGGGATAGGAGAGAGTAGAGGGCGGAGCGGGTCTCCGGGGGTAGGAACTTGAGAATTTCGTTGGGGATACCGTCGGGGCCGGGGGCCTTGCCTGTGCCTAGCGAGTTGAGGGTTTTATCAAATGTATCACGGGTAATCATGTCGGCGAGAGTGAGTGTGGGGTCCCCTCGGGGTTCGATGGTGTAGTTGTCGGGGTTGTCAGGGTGTTCCCAGGGGGGTACGGGTAGGTCGGGCGGGGTGGCTCGCGTGAGTTCGGTGGTGAAGTGGGAGTGGACCGCCTCAATGACGGCTGAGGGGGAGGATGCTGTGGTTTTATCGGGCTTGGTAATGCGGTGGAGAGTTGAAGTTGCGGTGGTCGCGGGGAGGAGGCCGCTTTTAATTTTTAAGCGGCGGTGGGAGGATTTTGGGGAGGCGTCGTAGGCAGTATTGGTGCGGGTTTTAATTTTTTGGAGTATATCTGTGGTGGTTGTTCGGAGTAGAAGGCGTATGCGTGCCTGGCATTGTTGATGGATATCGGTGGGGGAAAGATAGTCAGAGGTTTGCAAGAGGGTTTGGGCTAGGGGTAGGGGGCCACCGTTGGTGCTACATCTGCGGAGTTTGCGAATGAGGTTGCGTGTTCTTTTAGATAGCCAGGTGGGGTTAATGGACGAGGTAGTGGGGCGGGGTTTCTTCGGGGGTAGGAGGGGCCATATGGTGGCTGCGTGGTCCATATGTAGGGAGAGTAGTGCGGTAAATTTCGAGGCTAGGGTGTCGAGGGTATCGGGAGAGGCCTCGGAAGGGGTGTATTGAGAATTTCTGCGTGGAGTGAGGCCGTGCGGTTGATAAGGGAGGGTGTGCTACGTTGGTATGATGTAATGTGGTGCGGTTGTAGTGGGAGTTTGAAGGTGAGTTTGCGGGTGGTGTGGTGAGTGCGAGGTGGGTTGTGGGCCGAAGGTGGACGAGCGATTAGGGAGGAGGGGGCAGGAATAACTAGGTGTATCGCCGAGTGGTCGGAAAAGTGTGAGGGTGTTAGTTGGGTGCTGTGGAGCTGTGGCATGTAGGCTCCGAGGAGGAGGTAAGGGTTGCCTGAGTGTGGGACGAGTTTTAGTCATGCGATATGTGGGAGGAGGTGGGAGGGTGGGTTAAGGACAGTGGCAGAGTGGAACGACTCCCTGCGGACCGCGAAGAGAACGCCTGCGTTGGGTAGGGGCACAGCTGAGTAGCAGGGTCTGGAGCTTTTGAGGAGGTATTGTGGAAGGGCGATACGCCACCTGGATTTGTGGGTGTCGTGGTTAGTTTCCGTGAGGACGAGGACATCATGGCAGTGGGTGGTTGCGAGGTGTTCCACGTCCATGATGGATGTGTGTAGCCCCATGGTGTTGAGGTTAATGAGGTGTAGAGGTTGTGGGAGGTGGTGTGGGAGGATTGGTGGGGGTGGAGGGTTGGGGGGTTTAGGGGGGTTCGCGGGGGGGGGAGTTTTGCGGCGTGGTTGGGGGGTGTGGGAGGTGAGGGGGTGGGGTGGAATTGGGGGTGTGGTGTGGGAGCGGGTGTGGGGGAGGATGGGTTGGCGGAGGTCGGAGGGGGGGATGGAGGGAGCGAGAGGGGGGGTCGATGAGGAGGGTTGGGGGGGGGTGTGGAGGCTCGGGGGAGAGGGGGGGCTGATGAGGGTGGAGGGTGTGAAGGAGTTGGGAGCGACCTATAGGGAGGGGAGTGGAGCGGAAGACATGGTGCCATAGAAGGTGTGGAGGGAGTAGACTCTGTGTTTGGGGTCGAACTGAGGGGGGTTGTAAGCATGGTCAGCAGGTGCCGTGAGTATAAAGTATGTGTGAAGGAGGACGTGGGTTCCACAGGACCACGCGCGAGGTGTGTCGTTCTGTCGAGGGGGGTTGAGGAGGCGGAAAGGGAGGAGTTGGGGGGAGGGAGACGAGTTCCAGGAGGCGAGGAGTGAGAGGGAGCGGGTAAGTAGGGACGGTGGGGGGGGTGGTGGAGTGAGTCCACCCAAGTGGCTGAGTCGTGTGTTACGTGAAGGAGGCCGAAATGGGAGTGCTGCCAGGTGAGGATAAGGAGGGAGTTGTTGGGTGTGCCCGGGCACGGGGGTACGCCTCTGTTCGAGAGGTTGGTCCACTAGCTGGGGTATATGTGGTGGTTGTGGAAGGTGTCTACCTCGGTGTTTGTGATAACAGTGTAGTGGTTGTGGAGATTAGAGTGTAGCTTGGCGAGGGAGGTAGCAATGCAGTAGAGATTGGAGAGGTCCTGGTAATGTCCCCACTGGAAGGAGAGCACTGCCGAGGAGTCGAGGTGGCCGATAGGGGTAAGGAGGCCGTGGTCTAGATTAAGGTCAAACAGGTAGTTGTGTAGTTTGACGGTGCAGGTGTCGGGTTTGAAGTGTGACGGTAGTGAGGCCCTGAGTGGGTTGGTTACACCGTGATTACGTATATCGTAGGAGGGGCGCGGGAGGGGGGAGGGGGGTCGAACCTCCGGGCCTGTTGGCCCGTCAGTAGTGGAGTTAGGGACGGGGGTTGGCCCTATCGGCCGGGGGGACATCGGATGGAGGGATGGGAGGTCCAGGGGAGGGGAGGTGCTCCTCAGTGGTTTCCGCTGTGGCTAGGTCTTCGTCAGGGAGGTCTTCGAGCTCGTAGTCTGAGGTTGCGGGGGATGAGGCCGGCAGGGGGAGGTTTGAGGGGTGTGTGTTGGGCGGGAGGTCGGGGGTCCGGCGGTCGGAGTGGGGGGTGGGTTGTGGGGAAGGGGAGTGTGTGTGGCTTGTGTAGGTTTGGGGGTCATGGGAATTGCGGCGGTGTGGAGGTGAGTGGGGGGTCTTTCTGAGGGTGTGGCGTGTGTGTTTCGAGACGCCTGACGGGGGAGCAGGTTTGAGGGCGGGGTCTGTAGGTGTGTGTGCCGTAGGGGAGGAGTCCATGGGGTCGGTGGGGGGAAGGGAGGGGGGGAGGAGTCGGAGGGGGGGTGGTATCGTGTTGGGGGTGGAGTCTGTGCGGTGGGGGGAGGGAGGAGGTGGGGGGTCAAGGTCGGTTGGGTGGGAGGAGGCTGTGGCTGGGTGTGTGAGAGGGGTGGAGGAGGAATCCATGTGGTCAAATGAGGTCTCGGGGATGGTGGGAAGGGGGGGTGGGGGAGGAGGGGTGGTGTCGGGCAAGGTGAGAGGGTCAGCTGGGTGTGTGGGGTGAGGGTTCGTAGGAGGGGCGGGGGAGGGGGAGCGACGTTTTTTCGAGGGGCGCAGGTTGCGAGTGTGAGCGGGGGGGAATATGATGGGGCCAGTTGGATGTCAGGGAGGGAGTCGAGGTCGAGGGGGGTATCGTCAGGGGTGTCCAGCAGAGAGCCGTCCACAGGTTCTTGTTGCCATATCTCGTAGGTGTTGGTCGCCTGGAGGTGGCCTGTCCATTCGAGAAGGAGGGAGGGGGGGTTGCGAAGGAGGGATTTGTTTTTTGTGAGGGTGAGATGAGGGGGGGAGGGGGAGGTGGTGAAGATGGGGTCCGTGATGCGGGACCTGCCGAAGGTGGAGTAGTGGTGGGGTGTGATGTATAGGGAGCGTGTGGTGTTGGTGGGGGTGCCGCGGTGTATGTAGGTGTGGGGGAGGGGAATGGTGGCAGTGCCGTTGGTTGAGATGAGGATGCAGTACATGGTGTTGGTGAGGGAGATTTGGATGCTGGTGGCGATGTGAGGGAAGGGGGGGGATGTTGTGAAACATGGTACCGGCATCGCGTTGGGCGCGTACCAGGTATCTTAGCGTGGGGGGGGGAGAGACTGCTTGACATTATCGATTCAGTGGGCCAGTGGGAGTATGTTGTGGAGATGTTGTGTATGTGGGCTCTGGCCATGTGGCCCCTATAACCGGGGGAGTTTAGTATTTTGTGGAGGTAGGCCGGTGCAGGGCTGTGCGGGGGAGGTTACGTACCGAGGAGACGGCGGAGCGGAGGGCGCGGCATATTTGACCTTCGAGGGTGTCCAATTGGGAGTCGCTGAAGAGGCCGAGTTGGAGGGTAAAGTGTTTTCCGAGTAGGAGGCCACGGATGACGCGAATTCTGCGGGACTGGGTTAGTAGGGAGGAGGAGAGGGCGTTGATGAGGGATGTGGTAGTGCGTTTGAGTTCGTGCCAGTGTTTGGTGAAGGTGATGGGAAGGTGTTGAGTTCGACCCCAAGGACGCGGTATGTGTCCGAAGGGCCTATGGAGGGGATGGGTGCCGGGGTGGAGTTGATGGTGATGAACTGTGTTTGGAGGCGGGATGTGAGGAGTGTGATGTTGGCAAGGGAGAGGGCGTTGCCTGTGCGCCAACGGGCTCCGGTAATGCAGCACTTTCGGATGTTGACGGTCATACCTGTGTAGGCGCTGAAGAGGGAGAGTTTCCTTAGTTGGATGGCCATGTTTGGGGTCGAGCCCGTGGCTAGGCTGAGGTCGTCCGCGAATCCGTGTCCGGGGTATGTGGCTGTGGGTTCTGTTGGGTCGACGTTAGTGGCGGGGGGCCCTGGGCGATAGCCCCGGCTACCCACAGTGAGCCAACGTAGAAAGGGTTCAAGGAATAGGGTAAATAGGAACGGGGAGAGGGTGTCGCCCTGTAGGGTGCCTCGTTGTATGTCTATGGAGGGGGTGGGACCGTATGGGGTAATGTAGTCTGTAGATGAGACTCCGTAGAGGTGTTCGCATGTATCTACAAAAGTGGAGGGCATACCGAGTTGTCTCATGTGTTTGAACATGATGCGGTGGTCTGCTGCGTTGAAGGCGCCCTTGAAGTCCGCGTACATGACGTAGATGTCTTTTTTGTGGAGTTTCGCGTCCTCCATGGCCATGATTATGGAGGAGAGGGCGTCGTGGATGCTGCGGTGTTGTCGAAAGCCGTCTTGTTGGTCGCTGAGGATGCCGTGGGTTTCGGCGTATTTCGAGCCTGCGTCTTTGATTAGTGCGGTCCATAGCTTAAGAAGGTTATTCATGAGGGCGATGGGGCGGTAGTTGTCAAGGAGGGTGGGGTCACCTTTTTTATGTAGGAGGCATGTTGTGCTATGGCACCATTCAGGGGGTGTGTAGGAGTTATGGGCGAAGAGGGATAGGAGAGAGTAGAGGGCGGAGCGGGTCTCCGGGGGTAGGAACTTGATTATTTCATTGGGGATACCGTCGGGGCCGGGGGCCTTGCCTGTGCCTAGCGAGTTGAGGGTTTTATCAAATGTATCACGGGTAATCATGTCGGCGAGAGTGAGTGTGGGGTCCCCTCGGGGTTCGATGGTGTAGTTGTCGGGGTTGTCATGGTGTTCCCAGGGGGGTACGGGTAGGTCGGGCGGGGTGGCTCGCGTGAGTTCGGTGGTGAAGTGGGAGTGGACCGCCTTAATGACGGCTGAGGGGGAGGATGCTGTGGTTTTATCGGGCTTGGTAATGCGGTGGAGAGTTGAAGTTGCGGTGGTCGCGGGGAGGAGGCCACTTTTAATTTTTAAGCGGCGTTGGGAGGATTTTGGGGAGGCGTCGTAGGCAGTATTGGTGCGGGTTTTAATCTTTTGGTAGTATATCAGTGGTGGTCGTTCGGAG
>JAPMLY010001828.1:62500-82027 GCA_026401115.1 Tetraselmis chui | reverse complement strand
CACCTCCTCGACACCTACTCTCCCCACTCAGCAGGCATATACCACCTTCCCCCAAACCCAACTCACCCCATCACTTACCCCCTCCCGGAACGCATGCATCTAACATACCCCCCCACTAGAGGCACTCTTGCTTGGAACTGGCAGGACTTCGTTTACACAGACGGCTCCAAGAAAAGCAACAACTCTCCCCTCGGAGCAGCCGCCACCCACCCCGCCTCGGATACCCGCGTCAAAATCCTGGTGACCTCTACTCCTCCCTCCCACACTATCAACCGCGCCGAATTAGCCGGCATTGACATTGGCCTCCAACTCGGTCATACCCACCTCCTCACAGACAGTGCGTGTTCCCTCCGCCTCATACAAGGATACCTAAACTGCCCTTCCGCTTAAAGACACAACATCCACCGCGACACCCTCCTATCCATCACACACACCCTCCAAACCCCGCTGCGAAGCAGGCATCCGTACACACCTCGGCAAAATCAAAGCACACAACCACTCTCTAGGTAACGACCTCGCGGACACCCTCGCCAACCAAGTAGCGGATGGCCACCCACCCGACACTACATACACCACATGTTCAGAGGTCTCGATAGGCCACTGGACATGGCCATACACCCTCATTCCACAAACCCAAGGGGACCCATTACCCTACTGATACACCAACCTCAAAGCCGACGCACACACCTACAGCACCAAACACACCCACACACCCCTCTCGCATACCACCAAACACGGCGCCCTCCTCGCCCGCGCCGCGGAGGACGGCGCCGATTTCTCTTTCCAGAAAAAACACGCAACCCTCACAAATGTCCAATTCACACACAAGCAATAATTCATGTGGGGAGTTCACAACACCCGCCTTCTTACTCATAACCCCACCCTGCGCTGCCCCCTATGTGGCCAATTCACGAGCAACGGCCACATGGCCGGTAACTGCCCCACCATGTCTGGCCTAAGACAGGACCGACACAACAGTGCACTGCAACTCCTACTCTCCCTACTGGAATGCCACAACGGAGGACGTTGGGAAACCATCATTGCAGACTTCGGTAACAAACCCATCAAATTATTTGCATCCCCCACTCATGCCCACACTCCGCTTGAATGTCACCCGCCTCACCCCACCCACATGCCCACCCGCCTTGTTGCTGCTGACGAAGGTCTCTCGCCCGACTCCCTAACCTCGTGTCCCGCCATCCTCCCACCTGAGATTCTCCCCCCCGCGCTACGACCCCCCGCACACAAACCCGACTTTATCCGCCTCCTCGAACCTCGCTTCGTCGGTCACACAAACGGTCGCCGCCGTTACGCATCCATCAAAAAGATTCAGATAGGGGAATGGAAGTACTGCACGGACAATAACCTCTCCCAAACAGCCCACTTGATTAGAGACAAATACACACCCCTCGCAAACGCCATCCGCAATCACTGGCCAAGAACCGTAGTCGACATCCTCCCCATAGTCATGAGCCGCACGGGCACACCGCACTCCTCCACCATCGCAAGTCTCACCTCTCTCCTCACCCTCCGCACCGACCCTCCCGACAAACTCATATCCAAAGCACGCCTCGACACGTCCCGCATCCTTTCCACACTCCATACGCACACGATCCAGTGGCTCCATCATCTCCTCCTTGTATACCGCACCAAATCCCGCACGACCTCCCGCCGCGCCTCCGCATAATGCACCCCCTCTTGCCCCTTCTTGCACACCATCCTCAACCCGCGTCAGACCCTCCCCGGGGGGGAGTAAAACCCCCGAACACCCTTGGAGAGGTTGGATCTAGGTGGTTAACGGTCTAGCCCTGACTTGTAAGTTCCATGTATGGCATAGTTGGGAGGGCCCAAAGACAGCAGCCGACGCATCCGGCTTTTGGTGAAAAACCGGCGCATACGGTCCATGTTGTAAACAATTTCAATTTCAATTTCAATTTGCGTGCCCCCTCCGCCTCATACAAGGATACTTAAACTGCCCTTCCGCTTACAGACACAACATCCACCGCGACACCCTCCTATCCATCACACACACCCTTAAACCCCGCTGCGACGCATGCATCCGTGCACACCTCGGCAAAATCAAAGCACACAACCACTCCCTAGGTAACGACCTCGCGGACACCCTCGCCAACCAAGTAGCGGATGGCCACCCACCCGACACTACATACACCACAGGTTCAGAGGCTACGATAGGCCACTGGACCTGGCCATACACCCTCATTCCACAAACCCTAGGGGACCCATTACCCTACTGATACACCAACCTCAAAGCCGACGCACACACCTACAGCACCAAACACACACACACGCGCCTCTCGCATACCACCAAACACGGTGCCCTCCTCGCCCGCGCCGCGGAGGACGGCGCCGATTTCTCTTTCCACAAAAAACACGCAACCCTCACAAATGTCCAATTCACACACAAGCAATAATTCATGTGGGGAGTCCACAACACCCGCCTTCTTACTCATAACCCCACCCTGCGCTGCCCCCTATGTGGCCAATTCACTAGCAACGGCCACATGGCCGGTAACTGCCCCACCATGTCTGGCCTAAGACAATATCGACACAACAGCGCGTTACAACTCCTACTCTCCCTACTGGAATGCCACAACGGAGGACGTTGGGAAACCATCACTGCAGACTTCGGTAACAAACCCATCAAATTATTTGCTTCCCCCACTCCTGCCCACACTCCACTTGACTGCCACCCACCTCACCCCACCCACATGCCCACCTGCCTTGTTGCTGCTAACGAAGGTCTCTCGCCCGATTCCCTAACCTCGTGTCCCGCCGTCCTCCCACCTGAGATTCTCCCCCCCGCGCTACGACCCCCCGCACACAAACCCGACTTCATCCGCATCCTCGAACCTCGATTCGTGGGTCACTCAAACGGTCGCCGACGTTACGCATCCATAAAAAAGATTCAGATAGGGGAATGGAAGTACTGCACGGACAATAACCTCTCCCACACAGCTAACCTCATACGTGCCAAATACTCACCCCTCGCAAACGCCATCCGCAGCCACTGGCTAGGCACAGTGGTTGACATCCTTCCCATCGTCATGAGCCGCACATGTACACCGCACTCATCCACCATCACGAATAAGATGATAAGCCAATCAACAATAGAGATGATTAGGTTGCTGATGGTGGCAAGTTGCTGAGCGTTAGATATCATCTAAAGGCTCAGAATATATGTTGGCGTGTGCTCACCACAAGGTGAATGCGTGTCCTGTGATAGGCAAGTGCTAGGCACTTGCTGAGGGTGAGATGACATGCAGTGTCACTCACCGAGTGTAAGCATTCCTTATTGCCCCCTCAACTTTGACAGGTTATGGGCCCTCGAGCTGCTAGTTGTTGGAGTCATTTGTCTTGACTGGAACCTAGAGCTTGCTTCTCGAAGAGTGGTAGACCTTTGTGGTGTCGCACGATACGTGAGGTGCGGCTGGCTCACAAAGTGGCTGGCTCTTGCTTGTGTTTGTAGCTTTACTTCGATACCCGGCTGGTAGCGACTTGTTTGTGTCGCTTGGAGCCGGCTTGAACCCCCGAACGCCGTCTCGTGTGACGTGAAGATCGGCTTGCTTTCCTTTGTTATAGCTTGGCGCTTTCTGGAATTTTATTCGCTTCCGGAGCTTGTCACCCGCCAGTTTCTTTTCTCGTGAAAGCCTATAGTGGTCCGGCTGAATTTTTGGAAAGGCATCTTACCACAAGTGTACTAGCACTCCTGTACGACGTCACTTGACCGACCTTCTGAGACTCGTTTCTGATTGCCTTGGCTGTATAGACTCCGGGAGTACAACTGCGTGTTCGGTCAGCCCTTTGTCGTCTCCTTTTCTGAGCCGTGTTGCCCGCCTCTTCACCGGTACTTGGTGCTTTTCTTGTTGGCATTTTTCCTGATTTTCTGGTGCTCTTGCGAGCGCATCCGACGTACCTGCTATGGACTCCGTGAAACTACCCAAGTTCAGTGGGGAGAGACGAGATTTTGACGTGTGGAAGAAACGTTTCCGTGCATTTGGCTTGATGCAAAAGTGGGCTCCGGCTTTGTCGTCGGATGGTGCCGCTTCCTCTCAACAACAAGTCGACATGTACTCCACATTGATTCTTGCGCTGCCGGAGGACGACCTTTCCATTATCGAGAATGTTAGCGAGGATGACAAGACCTGCGGCCACACTGCATGGACTGCGTTAGTCAATCATTATGAGGACGATGGTATTTACCGGTGTACGGAACTATTGCAGGACTTGGAGACGCCGCAAGCGGACGGCGAGAGCGGCATTCAATACCTGAACCGGTTAGTTCGACTACGACTGAACTTTTGAAGCGGCAAGTCTCCGAGCTCCAAGACCAACTGAAATCTCTTCAAGGAGCTGCGACTACTCGTCGTACCTCATATGGCAGAGGCGGAGCGAGAATTTTTCGTGGTGTTTGCTATGGCTGTGGTAAGAAGGGCCATCGCAGGTCCGAGTGCCCCGTCAACAACACCGGAGGTAACTCTGCGCAAGTGGACTCCCCGGTTGCTTTTCCGGCGGTCATGGACGTGACAGCCACCCCTGCGAGGCCATTCTCCGAGGCTCGACACATGTTCGAGCGCGATGGGGAAACGTGGATGTGGTTGGCCGACAGCGGCGCCAGCCATCACATGACTAGTGTACGCCGTGACTTCTGTGAGTATCGAGCGCTCACCGACCGGCTTTGGGTGAAGGGTATCAGCGCCCGCGCTGTTGGAGTGGGCTCGGTCCGCGTCATTGTGAAGGCTGAAGATGGAGAGGAGATTCCTGCCACGCTAAAGAATGTGCTCCACGTTCCTGAGCTATCCCGTCGTGCGTCGTGGTCTTACCATCGGCTTTTCAGCCTCACCCAAGCTCGGCGACAAGGTCATTCTGTGGTGTTAGCTGATCCCGTGGACCACCTTCGTCTTCATGCCGGTCATGGTGGTGGCGTGGTGGTTCCGTTGGAGCGCGCGCATTTGTTGGTGTGGTTGCCGGCGCGGGTTGCTTCGTCGAATCCTACCGCTTCGGTCGCCACTGCGCCATTGGAAAAACGGTTGTGGCATTCCCGACTCGGTCACCTTGGCGAGTCGCAATTGGACGGGCTCTTGGCCACTCAGGTGGAGGGTGTGGCGTTTTCTGCGTCGGAGAAGTTGGGCTTCTGTGAGACGTGTGCTGTGTGTAAGTCGCACGTCCGCCGTATCTCTCGTGAGCCGGCTGACCGGAACGTTGGTGTCTTTGAGGTCCTCGGCTTAGACTTCTGCGGTCCTATGAGTGTTCCATCCTTGGGAGGACGGCGGTACAGCTTGTGTGCGGTTGATTTCCGGAGCCGTTTCATGCTGCATGATGCGGTCCGCTCCAAGGATGAGGCTCCCGCCTCGTTCCGTCGCATGTTGACTACCATCCGCTCTCTTGGGCACACGGTTCGTCGTCTTAGGGTGGACAATGACACGGTGTTCTTAGGTGCTGCCTTCCGAAACCTCTTGGATGAGTTCAACATCGCTGTGGAGATCACTGCCCCTTACGCGCATTGGCAACATGGCCGGATTGAGCGGCAGTGGGGGACATTGGTCCCGATGGCGCAGTCAATGATCCGGCAAGCCGCGCTGCCTAAATCGTATTGGGCTCTAGCGATGGCCGCTGCGGTGCATGTCCGCAATCGTGTGCATAGTAGCGGAGCCGGCGGTGTACCTTTCACCTTGGCGACCGGTAGACGAGCTGATCTGAGCTCCATGCGGGTCTTCGGCTGTCCGGCCTATGTCCACGTTGACAAGTCTCAACGCCGCAAACTTGACGATCGCGCGTGGAAGGGTGTCTTTGTGGGCTATGCTTCCGAATCCCCTGCGTGGTTGGTGTACAATCCTGCTACTCGTCGGGTGGTGAGCAGCCGTAACGTGGTGTTCGATGAGGCTGCAGTCCTCTCCATGGGGGAGAGCAATGCGGAGCAACGCACTGATGATGAAGAGGACAGCATCCCGCGCACCATGTGTAGCGAAGAACGGGATACACCTTCGGGGGAGTCGCCGCTACGGGAGTCGCGGCAGCATTCCGGGTCGACGGAAGATGAACGGGACATGCATTCGGGGGAGACTCCACGTCCAAGGTATAATCTTCGATCCACTGCCGCACCACAGCAATGCGTACCCAGTCCAAGGTATAATCTCCGTTCAGCGGGCGCTTCGGGAGATGGATGGACTACGGGAAGTACCGCGGCTATTAAGTCATCCAGCAGCCCGACCGTTCAAGAGCCGGTGTCATACAAGCAAGCGCTGAGGAGTCCCCAATCGGGGGAGTGGGAGGCAGCTATCAAGAGCGAGTACGACTCACTTGTATCTCGGAAAACCTGGACATTGGTCCCTTGTCCTGCCGGTCGCAAACTCGTAGATTCCAAGTGGGTGTTCAAGCTGAAGCGCGATGCCAATGGACAGATTGCAAGGTACAAAGCAAGACTTGTGGCTCGCGGGTTTACTCAGGAGAAGGGTGTGGACTACCACGAGACCTTCGCTCCCACAGTGAGGGTGATTTCTATTCGAACGTTGCTCGCGCTTGCTGCTTATAATGATTGGGAGGTGGAGCAGCTTGATGTGGTGACGGCATTTTTGGAGGCCGATATCGAGGAGGAAATCTACATGAGGCAGCCGGAAGGATTCCGTCACTTCGACATCAATGGAGAGGAGCGAGTGTGCTTGTTGAAGAAATCATTGTATGGCCTCAAGCAAGCTCCAAGGAACTGGAATAAGACCATCACAGCATGGCTAGAGGAGTATGGCTTTACCCAATCCAAGGTGGATCCCGGCATTTACGTCTTCATCAAGGAGGGTGAGCTTTATGTCTTGGCGTTGTACGTGGACGACAGCATCATCGTCGGACCAGCGGGTAGCTTCATCGTTGGGTTCAAGTCGGCTTTCGGCGAAAGGTTCAACGTGCAAGACCTCGGTCCAGTGTCTTGGTTGCTTGGCATGACTGTCGAGCGTGATCGTGGCAGCCGCACCATCAGGATTGGACAACAGCAATACGTCTTAGATATGTTGGAGCGCTTCAACATGATGGGCTGCAAGCCAGTGGGCTCACCTATGGTAGTCGATGCTTTGAGCAATTGTGTGGAGACGTCGACATCAAGGTTGCCTCCCGGTCTAGTGCCGTACCAAAGCTTGATCGGCAGCTTGTTGTACGCTTCCGTAAGCACACGGCCCGACATCACCATGGCTGTTAGCCACCTTAGTAGGTACATGTCCGACCCCTCTCAGTCACATTGGGAGCAAGCCAAGAGGGTGCTTCGCTACCTCAAGGGGACCGCAGAGTCGGTGTTGATGTACGGTGGCGCACCCTCATCAAAGCTGGTAGGATGGTCAGATTCTGACTACGCTAGTGATATTGGCGAGCGGCGCTCTCGCACGGGGTATGTGTTCATGCTCAACGGTGCAGCGGTGAGTTGGAAAAGCCAGCGGCAACAAACTGTGGCGTTGTCGACAGCGGAGGCAGAGTATATGGCGCTGACTGCGGCCACTCAGGAGGCGATGTTTTTGAAGCAACTACTCCACGAGTTTCACCAAGACTCCGGGTCTCCCATCACAATTCACGAGGACAATCAGAGTTGTATTGCACTCAGCAAGAATAGCATGACGACCGGACGCAGCAAGCACATGGACGTGAGGTACCACTTCTGTCGGGAGAAGGTGGAGAGCGGAGACATCGAGGTGCAATATTGTGCGACGGAGAACATGCTTGCTGATGTGCTTACCAAGCCATTAGTGAGTGCAAGGCATAGCAAGTTGTGCAATGCCATCATGGGATTGCCTGCGTAGCAAGGGGGAGTGTTGCGAGACATGGTTTTGTGTGATAATCAAGTTGCTACACAGCAATGTTGGTCAAGTAGCATCGTGATAGTACGGCTGTGACTCAGCACTATAAGATGATAAGCCAATCAACAATAGAGATGATTAGGTTGCTGATGGTGGCAAGTTGCTGAGCGTTAGATATCATCTAAAGGCTCAGAATATATGTTGGCGTGTGCTCACCACAAGGTGAGTGCGTGTCCTGTGATAGGCAAGTGCTAGGCACTTGTTGAGGGTGAGATGACATGCAGTGTCACTCACCGAGTGTAAGTATTCCTTATTGCCCCCTCAACTTTGACAATGCACACCACCATCACCCCGCATCAGACCCTCCCCGGGGGGGAGTAAAACCCCCGAACACCCTTGGAGAGGTTGGACATAGGTGGTTCACGGTCTAGCCATGACTTGTAAGTTCCCTGTATGGCATAGTTGGGAGGGCCCAGAGACAGCAGCCGGCGCATACGGCTTTTTGGTGAAAAACCGGCGCATACGGTCCATGTTGTAAACAATTTCAATTTCAATTTCAATGCTAACTTTGATAGGAGTTGGATGTGGACGGGCAGATTATGGTGGATTTCAAGCGCGTACGCACCGTTTAACTGGCCCTTGGGTGGGCTATAATCGATTCAAGGCTGCGGAATGACAACAATCAGGGGTATTGAACCAATCCTAGACATACACCTCAGAAGATTTGCATTGCCAAATACCTCCCAAACAAACAGCGTGTCACTTCGGGCCACCACAGAATCGTGAGATACTCGGAATCGTGAGTACTGATTGGGTATCGCGATTCCACATCGTTTTGCGAGGATGAGGTACTCGCGATTACCGCGGATCCATTAAAGTACAATGAATACCAGATCCAACGATTACTTACAATAACTGGTACCGGATCCTACGATTACTTACAATAACTGGTACCGGATCCAACGATTACTTACAATAACTGGTACCGGATCCAACGATTACCTGTGATTCTAGGGTTCGGATCCCGCAATTACCTACCAAACCTAGGGTTCGGACCCAGCGATTACCTGTGATTCTAGGGTCCGGATCCCGCGATTACCTGTGATTCTAGGGTCCGGACCCACGAGACCGAGTCCGAACCCGAGTAGTCTCGGGGATTCGCGGAGCCGTAGGATCCGGATCCAGTCCCCGGTTACGATAACCCTAGGCTCACTGCATGAGGTAGCATGTCATTAACCGGGTATCGACTAGGGGAGGGGTTGGTAGAACACAAGGATCGAGTCGCCGACCCTCAAAAGATAGTGGGTACGGAAATATTTTCCCAAAACCCCCCCTTACCGGGTTTTCCGGCGGCGGATGATCCCAAGGACCGCCGCCGCCAAACCGTGCCGCTCCTCCGGCTGCGACCCACCTCCGTCCTGCGTAGCTTCGAGCCTCGCCCCCGGGGGAGACTTAAATTCGCATGGCTGGCGACTGCTAGCGAGCGCCGTGCCCAAGCGTTGCTTCCCAACCGTCCGCCGCCAGCCCCAACACCCTCTTCCTTCCGCTGATTCGTCCGTACCCTTCTTCGCCAAAAAATATTTCGCAAACGCCGCCCCCGCCCCTTCGTCGGAAGAATATCTGCAAGTAATTAGCCGCGGAAAAGACATATCGCACACGCCGAGCGGGAGATCCATGTGCCAGTGTACGGATATTATGCTTTTCCAAAATCCTCCGTACATGGCTTCCCGACATATGCTGATCTCGCGGATCGCAGCTGCCGGTACCTCGTTTAGCCCCCCACCGTGCCAAGCTTGGCATGGCTACATGGTTACCAGCGCCCACCGCGTGGAGGTAGAGGTAGGTGCCGACGGGCCTGCGAGCATATGATTGCCTACCGCCGGCGGCGCTTGCTAGATGCTGCACGATATGCCCCGAAAAAGTTTGTTATCCATGCGTCATATTGATAAATGTTCGTTGCTGGGGCTGGCACCTCCGACAGCTCCATGGCATGCTTTACACCCGCTGCCTTGTCTTGGCCGTTGAACATGGGGTCCCGGCTGGGCGAGTATTGCATGTTTTGCTTGAGGCGCTCCCGCCCCTCAGGTACGACCATCAACCGCAGCCGCTCGTTCCTCTTCTGTAGGTACTCTCCTTCCTCCTTCAGTTTCTTCTCCCGTGCCGTGCGCCTAGCGTCCGCAGCATTCCACGCCTCGACCACTCGCAGGTGGTCAACATAGGTCGCGAAGCCAGCCTTGCTCTTCGTCAGGCGCGGGTGTTGATATGGTTTTGCTGTGACTGGGAAGGCTAGTGAATACTTTATCTTCCCCCACGGTGGGCGCAAGGTGGGCTCAGGAAACGTCTAGCTCGCTGTTCGTTGCTGCAGGTGCTCAAAATCAGGCAGCTGAAGTTTGCTGCTGTAAATCTCCGGCTCGTCCCTAACAGACTGCATAAATTTGATCTGCGCATACTCGCGCTGATTGCAGTCCCATGGGGGGAAGTGGGGGTACCTTGACAAATCGGCGTCCTCGGCCCCCGTCGAAAGAGGATGAGAGGCTGATAGCTTGGGTCGGCATGTGCTTGGAGGATCTACCGTGACTACAACCTTGGCAGTGCTGAACTTGAAGGTAACCTCCGACGTAACGATACCGTTAGGCTGTTTTCTCAGCGTCTCCGTCACCGTGCCAGGTGGGACGATTATCTTCAGCGTGCTATTCCTCCTCCGGATGTTCCCGTACGCGACGTCCGCGCCTGCTTGTCTCGTTAGATGCATCCCAGCCAATTGCTCCATCGCGTACCAAGTATGAAAAACCCACCCGCGAACCCTGCAGCCGACTCCCGACTTCTTGCAGCTCCCACGGTCACAAAACTGCACGGAGCGAAACTCGCGGTCCCAAAAACTCGTGGCTATGTCCTTCATCCAACTACTCAGTAGGTCGGGAGGGAAGCCGACCAACTTCACAACCTTAGACGCGTTGGATACTTTGAAGTCCCGGCCGAGCTCATCGAATGTTGTTGCATGAAACAAAGTCTCCCACGTCTCGCGCTCCACGACCACCATAGGAGTCAATAGCGGGCCTAGGCATATCGTGCATGCGCTATCTCGGTATCGGGCCGGTTCGGAACGGTACTTTTCGTCGAACTTTTCCGCGAGGCAGTCCAAGCACTCGCCGTCCAGGGTGCGTATTCGCCGTTTCTGAGCCGCCATGGCACTCTCATGCAAAATACACACCAAAGATAGACTCAGACTTCATCGTGATACTTCGCCGATACAACAAAACTCAAGAAATCCCCACATGGTTGCTTGTGTTTGGTCTCTAGCTGGTCATTTCGCAAAAAATCCGGCGGGCATCGGGGATGTTGGTGTCGGCGGTTGCTTTACGGCGGGGGCGAGTGAGCGGGCGAGTGGGTGGTTGCATGTGCCGACAGTGCACACCTGCCGTGGCGACCTATCCGCGTAAGGAGAATATGCAACCGCACACCTTCAGCTTTCGTATTTGATAAATTTGTGGTCTTAGCAACACATGTTCGGAGTTTCAGCGTGAATGGCGCCGTATCGACAGTGTTAGGAACGCGTAAGCAACAATGGCTATGAGCGAATGGTACAGGTGCGTTGGCGGCGTGTTTTGACGCGATTCTCGCGTCTAAAAAAACGCGTGTACGATATTAAAATGTCCATTGAACAATACCGGTAAATGTGCTGTGGCATGGCTACATGGTTACCAACGCCCACCGCGTGGAGGTAGAGGTAGGTGCCGACGGGCCTGCGAGCGCACCCCTCTCCGCGGTGGCGCTTGACATTAAGGTAATGCATTGTGTACGCCCTTAGATATAATTCTCATAACCATCACAAGGCTGTGTTTTTCTTTAATCCCATGAAACTCCCGACCCTCTTGACACAACTCATGTAAATTTTCTTGAGCACCGATTTATTGGTACTTGTTGTAAAATAATTCAATTCGAATTTCCTACATGTATACAAAAAAAAGAAATGTATAAAAAAAGAATAAATTAGGATGTGTTTTTATTTACATGCATACGCCATACGGCGTCTTGCTGGATTTTATGCCGTCGTGGATCGGCGAGTGGGCGCTTCGTCATTCCTCAATTGAGAGGCTTCCAATTGCCACTTACGGCTTTATTTACCCCCACCATGGTCCGTACATACGTACCTGTCTCCACCAATTCGTCAAACCCCGGCGCCTCGCCAGACTCAACACGTTATCATCTTATTTCCCCGCCATAGAGTACAATTTCAGATTGTTGTGTCATGTTTTGTGGCCCTACCTGACAAGTCACCCTATCCCGCTTTTCACTGTCTAGCTTTTCTTCCGTTGTAATTATTCATGCATGGTTCTCCTTGCTTGTAATCAATCTTTACACATGTACTCCATTTCTATATAAAGTTAACTCTTACTCAGCTCATCTTCCGCAGATGGTCGCAAAGTTCACCTAAGAACCGGCCTTAAGTTCGCCCAAGTTCACCGAAGAACCGGCCTTAGGTTCACCTAAGTTCACCTAAGCACGCTGATGGAAATATACTTTTTTTATTTACAATGTTTATATTATCACGTACATGTACTGCACGTGTATCGAGGGCGGGCGCACATGGCGCATGTCCCCGCGTCCGCCGCATCAGCACCGCCTCCTTATGTTCCCGCACACCATCCCCGGACTCACCCTCGCAAACGTCGCGCATCCTACGGCGTGCGAAGACACAGCGCGACGCAAGCTATCGTTTCCGAATATCTGACAGCAGGCACTCAATTCTTAGGGGGCAGCGCCTGGCCTTGGCGGGGACACTACTTCCTCTGCCCATATAAGTTCTTCTTCTGGAGTATAAACTTGTTTACAAATATCTCCGGAGGTAAGCAAGACGACGGCCTGACGACGCTGGGTCGAAGCGGAGCCAACAGCGGCATCGTGAAACCCCCCCCCCCCCCCCCCCCCCCCCCCTCCGTGCAGGTGTCTCGCTGAGCTTTTAGAATTCTTAGCCCCCTGCTGGCAGTGATTACACCTCGTCGGCGTATCGAGCTCGGCATGCGTCTGCGACATGTCCGTTTTGGCGCTATTAACGCTTTATTACAAGTTTTCAAAAACTTCAGGCCAGCGGCTGACCAGCCCGTGCCCTGTGCTTCCTGTCATCAGGCTGCATGCTTGGAGTCATGGGGGGAGGGTGATGAGGAAAATTTTTGAGCTGCAGAGCGCCGTCGCTGAGTGGTAATCGGCTGCGATGGTCGGTGGTGCACTGATTTTGGTCGAACCACTTTCTCATTTGTTTTTGAGGCGATAGTGTGGGCAGCCAAGAAAGGCAGCTCAGGGGGGGAGGAAGGGGGTTAGGCGACAGGATGGTGGCCTCCGCACGCACTCCCCGCGATGCACATGCTGCTCCGGTCAGAGACGTCACCAAGGCGCGCCCCCTCAAACATCATCGCGCGAGTGAACAATCATTAAAAAAATTATTGTTAAAACTTAATTGATGGTGGGAGGTGATCCATTACTATGGCTGCCTTGATAGGCACCCCTGCCGGCAGCGGAGGCTCGGTTCCAGGAGAGGCAGCAGGGGTACCCCTTCCCTCCAGACCCACCCGCGCGGGCGCTGGTGTCGGCGGATGATTACAATGAGGCGACGACGGCGACCATGAGAGTGCCCTTCCCTCGAGTGCCCAGCCCGCCGGAGCGCAGCGCACAGGGGGTCAGCAAGCCGGGATCCCCTCGCGTGGGAGCCACTCGTCGACTGGCGCAAAAAGCAGCGCCCACGGAGGCTGACATCGGCCCATGGTTGAGCTCAAAGGCACACACGGTTCGTCGCCCCCTCAAATCACACACTCTCATTCACATTCACAGGCTCACCCTCACCGTCATCCTCACCGTCATCCCCACCCATACCCTCACTTTCAACCTCTCTCTCACCCTCACACTCTCACTCTCACCCTCACCCTCACTCTCACCCTCACTCTCACCCTCATTGTCACTCTCATCCTCACTCTCATTTACCTTCACACTCTCACGCTCACCCGCACGCAAGCCACCCATAATCTCACAACTTTTAAGGCTGTGACACGAATGAGGGCTGTGGCATCGTCGTGGTGTGACACGGATGGGAGAGTGTCTGTGTGTAAAGTGGGCTGAGCGGTGATGCTGCCTGGGTTGCGAAGGTGGCGCAGGCGAATGTGGTGGGGAAGCCGATCTCTTCCGCTGTGGTTGAGACTCTGATGGTGCGCGCCTCTCACTGCGAATTGCGAGGCACACGCAGCGAGGCTGTTTCACGGGGAAGAGGGGTTGGGATTGGGTGGTGGGTGTGAGGTGGTGTCGGTGTTGGTGACGCGGATGAAGTGGGTGGATGGATGGATGAGGTGGTAGTGGAGTTGAGCAAGGAGGTGTGGAGTTGACTGTATGGATGATTTTATGTGTATTGTCTTTACAGGGAACGGACAGTCGCCTGCGCGCCGCCGTCGCCAGCTCCGACTACACCACCCTGCCCCCGCTGCCCGTCGGTAGAACGGGCGGCGGTGCCGGTGCTGCTGAGGCGACGAGCAACGGAGGTGAGAGTGGGAGTAAGGATGGCGCCGTTGGTGTCGCATTTTATTTTTATTTTTCTGATATATTATATTGTGTTTGTGGCATTGAGCTGACATTTTGTTGTACTCTTTCGATGCATCGGGGCGCCAGATGCGGCGTTTTTGCATTCTGATGGCAGCGTGACGCACCGAGGGAGGCTGGAGGGCGGGGGCGGCGCGTATGGTGGGGCGAGGGGGGAGAGCGAGCCCGGGGCGAGGGGGAATGGGGATGGGGGGACGGCGACAGGTGCGCGGATGGCCTCCCTTCATTTACTCCATGTTGACGTATTCGTGCCACCACTCCACCCCCCCCCCCCCCTCCTCCATGCCTCTGTCCCTACTGAATTGCCGCCTTCTCAGTTTCAATGCTTTACATTTCGGCAAAGAAGTTCGTGTACGGAATTATGAAAGTTATGTGAGTTCGAAAGGGAGCGTGAGAATTGAATTGATAGAAACGCAAATGAGGGATAAGTTGAACATAATCTTAGACATGATATTTTTTTCGAGGGCCATAAACCTTCATTTGTGGGGCCGTCCTCCTGTTGTCTCATCTTCCTTGGCCGCCCTCCCTCCCACCTTCTTTGTCGCCCATGTATTTCCATTTTATTGTGGTTAAGACATTCTTCACATTTGCAAATGTCGTCCCATGTTTGTGCTGTGTTGCGTGTGTATCGATGTTGTGCGTAGTTTGCCATTTTTGGGAAGCCACACAGGCATAATTCCATGAGCATGCGCAAACTATGCCAACCAAAGGGGACGTCGCTCGTATTTGAGGGTTAATGAAACCCTAGTTCACTTGTGAATCGCCAACGATGAGAGCAAGTGCTTATGTCGTGTTGCATGTGTGTCTATGCTTAGCTTAGCGATGGACACTTTGTTGGAGGCCACACACACAGAATTGCAGATCGACATATGCGCAATATGCTAACTAAAGTGACATCGTGTTTGTTTCAGGGTTTTGAATACCCTAGTCTATTCGTGTGTCTCGCCATCAATGAGAGTAATTTTGTGTTTTGCACGTGTATCTATGTCGTTGACATATAAACACAATTGCATGTGTACACATGCATATTATGCTAATAAATAAAGGGATGTCTTACATATTTTAGGTTTTTCAAAACCATAGTGTATCCTTGTGACTCGCCGACAATGGGGGCAATACACGCGGCTGAGGCTGATACGGTCGTGCGTGTGTGGGTTGCTCTCGGCAGCGTCGATGCTGCGGCCGCGGTGGGGCTCCACCGAGGGCGGGCTGGACCGGCTGGGCTGGGTGCGGCAGGTGTTGGGCCGCATCGAGGAGTTCCCGCTGTACCGCAACCATCAGCGGTCGCGGGAGGAGGTGGGGGCGTACCAGCGCTGGGAGTTTCTTTTCTTCAACAGGAAAGGGGTGTTCCCCACCGAAGCCTTCCCCAGCCGGCAAGCCATCGCGGACATAGGGCACACCCTGCAGCAGATGCTCGGGGACCTGCTCCCCGTGCTACCCCACCACGCACGAGCTGCCACTCCCCTCGCATGGCAGGCATCCGATGATGATGGCGCGGAACAGGTGACCCCCCCTCTTTCCCCCCCTCCCCCTTCCCCTCTCAGCACCACCTGAAGTCTAATGAAATAGAGAAAAGATATTCACGCACATGAATACCGAATGCGTTGCCTCTTTCTCATTATCTCTCCGCGCTCTCCAATTCCTCCCATCATTTTTTAAGAATGCCCAGTGCTCTTCGACATTTCTCCAATTTCCCCTCAACGCCTCTCCCTGCTGTCCCCAAACGCCCTCGACGTCCCCCTCTACGGCAACCATGCCCTCCCTCTCTCACTTCCCAGGAGCTATCCCCCATTCTGCACGGATTGATAATAATTCCCAGCTCTCACGCCCTCAATTTTCTCATGATTAACCATGTCATACCTTGCGGTCTCATATACACGCTCGCCAGTCCCTCTGGCGCTTTCCAAACGCCCTTGAGCGCATCAAAACTGCAACCTTCCCCAAACACGCACACACGCGCATTAACACACACGCGCACGCACACACACACACACACGCACGCACACACACACACACACACACACACACACACACACACAAAGCAAACCCACGTATATGGTTACACGCATAGATACACCCACACATACACACGCGTACACACACATAGACGCATGCTGACTCCCCCCACCTACATACGTAATCACATAAGTACTCTCCCACACATTCTCCGGACACACACCCACACGCACACATATATGGTTGAGTTCTCAATTATAACTCAGTCCTACACAATGTTCTTCTGTAACTATGCGCTTATACTCACAGCCTTTCGTGCGTCGCCCATATGGGCGTTAGTACCCGTGAACGACTCAAACGCTGACAGCTTTGGACATATGAGTTTTGAAAAGTTGTTGGTGTAGTTGCTTGGTGACGGTGTTGGGTCATGTGGTGCATCGCGGTAGGTGGCGGATGATGGGGGGCAGGCGATGAGCGTCGAGGCTGCGGAGGCGATGATGCACGTGTATCGGTGCGCGTTGGAGGAGTTTCTGGCGCACGTGGCGGTGGAGTGCAAGGAGCGCGCGTTGATGCTGGCGTTGCTGTGGGACCACTTCGCCAGCCTGGTGGTCCTCCGCGTCAACATGGAGCGGGCGGGGGAGGAGGAGCGGGGGGAGGAGGAGGAGCGGAGCGGGGGCGCGGCGCTGGAGGAGACGGTCGCGAGGATGGAGCGGGAGATGAGGGCGAAGGAGGCGCAGTGGGAGGTGCGGAAATGGCATGACACCCTTTTCGTGATTTGTACCCAATGTCGTGTCTCGAGCGAATGGTGAGCGCTTCTCTATGCTGCGGTGATGCAGACAAGCGCGGAGGCGCTGAGGGATGAGCTTCAGTTGAGCAGGAATGAGAACCTTCGCATCGCTCGGCAATTGGTGAGACCGCGCTCGTGTGAGTGAGTGCGCATTGTGCATCGGTGATTGCGTCTGACGATTAAGGTTTAACTTGTTCAACAGCGACGCCAGTATTGTGTGTGGTTATCTTTAGGCTGATTTTCCCGTGCATACCTTTCTTGTGTTTATGGATGTAATCGGTCTAATTGTGTTCATACGTGTGAGTGCTTGTCTCCTTACCTTTTCTGTTCGTTTTGGGCTCAGGTGAAATGGGAGTGCCAATGTTAGACGAATGACAAACGGGTTGGCCGTCAGTTACGTGGGTTTTGGTAGGGTTCGGTGACAAGTGTGTTGTGTGGGTGGGCACGTGTGCAGGTGAGGGCGGAGAAGGCGCGTAACGACGCGTTGAGGAAAGTGGAGGCGCAGGAGACGGGCGTGGAGGAGGCGACGGCGGCTGCTAAGCGGGCGGAAGAGGAGGCGGCGGAGGTCAGACGGGAGCGGGAGGGGGCGGAGGAGGCACGTCTAGGGTTGGAGGCGAAGCTGGCGGAGGTGGAGAAAGCGTTGAAGGCGCGCAGCGGTGAACTGGCAAAGCTGGAGGAAGAGCATGACGTCACGTGTGCTGCCTTGGAAGAGGCAAGGCCACCCAACCCACTCACCATCTCGTCGCTGTCGACCCTCACCCTCTGTACATTGAGTGTTGGGGTGGTGTCTGACTGAGTTGGGTGTTGATGGGTATAGGCGCAGGAGCAGCGTGCCAAGTTGACGGAGGCCAACTCGGCGCTACAATTGGAGAACGTGACGGCTGGGATTACGGCGAAGGAGCAGCAACAGCACGCGAAGGCGCTTGAGGAGCAGCTGGTGCTGGCGAAGAGCAGTATCGAGGATTTCGAGGAGAGGAAGAAGTCGTTCCTGGAGGAGACGGCGTCGCTGAGGCAGCTGCTGACGGAGGAGCAGGTGGCGCGGCGGACGACGGCGGAGCGACTCGCCAAGTCGAACAAGTCGCTCGTCGCTGCGCAGAAACGAGGGACGGAGGACCGCGCGGAGCTGCGGAACGCGCGGGAGGAGCTGAGGGAGCAACGCGACTCGCACAGAAAGACGAAGGCCATTCTCGAGTCGAAGGTGCGAAGGGGGAAGTTGGGAACGATGACGTGTTTCGAAACTCGAAACATTGTCGAGTAGTCGTCGCGTTCGGAGACGAGTGGTCGTTATGTTTCTCGTGCGCCGAGCGAGTGTGAATAATTATTTGGTCGAAATGTAGGCACGCACGGCGGAGTTGCGACAGGCGGCGATGGAGAGCGAGTTGCGACGACTGTTGGCAAAATTGTCGGACCAGGAGGTGAAGCACGACGAGTTCGGGAAACGGATGGAGCCGCTCGAGGCGGAGCTGCGCGTGCTGCGGAAGGAGTTGCGAGTGTTGGGGAGCGAGCTCGAGGATATGGGGCTGGGGATGTTGGACTGCGGGGCGGGCGTGAGGGAGGACGCGCTGTGGGAGGAGGGAGGCCCGAATGGCCCCGCACCGCGTGTGATCGAGGTCGCGAGCGCGCAGCTGCGCACGGTGTATCGTCAGCTGAAAGAGAAACTCGGGATCGCGGGGGTCGCGGAGGAGCGGGTCAATCTGGAGATCGCCGCGCGCCGCGCAATGGAGAACCGCATGGAGACGGCCATCAAGGCGCACGCGAAGCTGGAACAGGTTTGTCCGTGTGTCAATTAGTTCAGAGCGAGTGTATTTCTCGCACCGACTCGCACTACTCGGTTGACACAGCGACATTAACATAGGTCAACGAGCCAAATATGTTTTCGTAGCGATGGCGCGCAACGGAGAGGTTGTCTGAGAGTAGGAATTAATAAGCATCGAATACGCCAAGCCAGTGCGCACAGCCGCACAGTGGCGAATATAGTCCGTCACGAGAATAAGTCGACGCAATTATTGTCGTAGGGCGAATGAGGAATGTCTACTGTTTTGAAACATTGATGTCGAGGGTAGACGAGTTGGGACAATAGACGACCAGCACAAGCACAAATATGCTTTTCGCGACGGGTGGTCGGAAGCGCTATATCGACTCACAACGGTTTTGGCTTGTCGAGACAGACTCGATTATTGTAGTCGGAGGCGTGTTCGTTTATCTTTCTGAGTGTTCGCCCGACGGAATCAGGACGTATGCATGTATTGTTTTACGATTGCTTGACCGGTGCGTGCCTTTTGTTTGCTGAATAGCAACGAGACCGGTGGATGAAGGAATGCGAGCAGTGGCGAAAGCGTGCAACCTCAAATGAAAAACTGGTGGAAGAGGCGCTCGACAAGGCCGCGGCGGCTGAGCTTGCGATGAAAG
>JAPMLY010001828.1:0-57500 GCA_026401115.1 Tetraselmis chui | reverse complement strand
ACGATGCGTAGTGTAGCCCCGCGCAAGAGCGATACGTAGTCTGAAGCACCTTGTAACAGTAATCTGAAAAGTTCAGCCTTGATGACCTCACATTGGGGTCGAGTTTGTGCAGAAGTGGTTTGGACACTCAATGCGTCGGGTTGTGGGTGCGTGTGGGTGCGCAGGACAGAGCAGGCAGAGCAAAAGTGGTACACGAGAATGATGCAATTGAGCTAATACAGCAAGCCTTCCCTGCCTTGGCTATCAAGTTCAGTTTATATTTAGCTACTTATGCTGTTGGCTGTAAAGTCGATTAATGCTGGGCGTGCAGGCGGTGTGAATGATAACGTGGTGGGATTTGTTTGTTGGTTAATTATTTATTAAAAAGTATTACGAGACGAGTGGGGAGAAAGGGGGGCTCAGGCCTAGACGTCATCCGGTCTTCCAGTCGGAACGGCGAAAATGTCCAAAAATCTTCCGCCATAGGTGAGGTGGAAGCCTTGCCATGGGGTGCTCTTCCTCACCGGACGGCACCCGCGCTCGGCGAACCAGCTGAATAAGCGTGCTGACGTCTTGGAAGGCCGCCGGGAAAGAGGCGTGCGTCTCGGGACTCCACCACCCGGGCGACCCCCAGGCAAAAAGCGGCCCCAAACGAGCGCCCGCGCCGTAGTAGTGACCGCTAGAAACGCGGAACAGGATGAAGCGCGCGTCGACGGGTTCCTCCTTGTCGAAGAAGTTCGGCTTCGAGGTGGGTCGCCTGCCGTAAGGACGTCGAGCAAACTCGCCCCATTTAGTCACGTTCCCCTCCAGCTTCGGAAGATCGCCCGTCTTGGCACCCACAAACACTCCGTCTTCTGGATATGAGGTCCCCTCCGGAAGCTGGCAGCTGAGTGCGGTAACAACGGTGAGGCTGTCGAGCCATCGGTCGGCGTAGCCGGTGGCCCCAACTCGGGTGAGCGAATAAGTCGCGCCGAGGTCTAGCACCAGCCACTGCGCGGGGTCGTTCTCGGAAAATATAAATGAACAATCCTCCGACTCGTGCTGAAATCGCGGGGCGCCGTGCTTCGCGCCAGGACGGAGGACGTTGCGGAGTTTCTGGCGACCTACCGCGTCCTTGTGGCCCCATATGATGGAGGACACCGCCACCATAGCACCGTCCACCGCGCCTTCGCTTGCCAGGTTCACCTGCCCCTCGACTTCCGGTGGTGGAACAAGCACCGCCGCGTCCACCTCCGCTGCCCCCTGGCCCTCCACAATCTCAACTCCGCTCCTGTCATCTCGTAGGACCAACCGTGCCAGCGGGCTCCGGGAGTCCACAGGCTGCGGAGTATCGGCCATCTCATTGCTCATTTTGTGCTCAGCTCTCACTGTCCCGTAGGTTAGCACGATATCAATACCCGTGTCGCCGTGTGATTTGTTATGTCCTTATAGCGCCCGTCTGCTAATCGCCCTCGTTCCCACTCGTAATAGGCCGTCACATCCGTCGGTGTTTCCTACGCTGTGGTGGCAGGCGTATCGGGGGAAGGGTGGATCGGTTAGCCAATAGAGCTGGTGCAGCACTCGTCCAAGTTGGTCGGTGCTCACGACAAAGGGGCGGCAACTCGGCGACAGCTGTCCGCATATGAAGTCGTCGACAAGTCGACAGCGCCGTTTGCAGTAGCACACGTTGAATGAAGTACTTTAGCGACATTCGCAGTTGTAACGCTGTACGGGTAACATATCGCAGCACATGACATGGGCGAGCCTCGTCGAACCGACGCGGAGTCGGAGATTTGAGAATTGATTACAAAAAGAACAACATGAGCACGGACAGGGAAAATAATGGGAGGTGGAAATTAAATATATTATTAATAATATTTAACAGAGGGCATTTTGGCAAAGATGTACGTTTGCTTATATTTTGGCATAAAGGCCACCTCAGGATTAGCCAGCGCATGATTATAGGATGGATGGGTGGGTTCGCGCGAGGCCTAGACGGGCTGAGCGCGAAAGCGGTGAGTGCTTATACTCGGGGATCGCACCGGCTTAAGGGTTGATCCTAGCTATTGCCTAGCGAGAGATGACCATTGGTGAAGGTTGTTTAGTTGGTTTGTCGCGCCGCACTACCATTGCCAATACATGGTCGTTGTTATGGAGGTGTGACGCGTCGCTAATTACGATGATACTAACCCCATGAGCTACAATCCCGTGCAAATAGAAGGTAAGGTTGCCAACCTCTGTATTTACCAATCTAACTATTTGCCCGAGGGCATGTTTGCCAATCACGTAAAGCCAAAGGCTTGCACATCTTGAGTTCGTGTAGCGGTGGGGCACATGGGCGGGCGTTGTCGTTGCCATCGGAAAGACATAGATATAGGGGAGGCGTGGCGCTGTGGCGAGGCAGAGCCGCGGTGCCATGACTTGGGTTGTGCGATTGGTTTATAGTAGTCGTAGTTCTTGGACGTCACGAGCCGAGCAACGTCGGGAGCGAGCATGTTGATTGGGGACGTTGCGCATGCCGATGAGCTCCGCATCGGCGATAGTGGCCGCTGCGGGACGCTTAATTGGGAAGAGAGTGGCGCCCGCCGGCGGCGCAGCGGCGGCGGCCCCGGAGAGGGGTGCGCTCGCAAGCCCGTCGGCATCCCCTCACCTCCCCGTGGTGGGCGCTGGAAACCCCGTAGCCGTGCCAGGCATGGCACGGTAGGGGGCTAAGAGGGCCGACAGCTCGATCCGCGGGATCAGCAGCCGTCGGAAAAGCCATGTACAAAGGGCTTTTGAAAAAAATAATGTCTGTGCAATACCGGCACCGAGATCTCCCGCTCGGCCCGTCCGATATGTTTTTTCGCGTACAGATACTCCTAAGAACATACCTACCTCGAGGGGGTGGGGCCTATACTTCAGGAGCGTTTGATTGCGAGGAGGGTACGGCCGGATCTGCGGTGGGGGGTGGGTGTTGGAGCTGGTGGTGGCCAGCCAGGAAGCAGCGCCAGGAAAGGGCGCTCGCTAGCCGCCGACCAGCCCTATGTCAGTCGATACTTCTCAGGGGGGGAGGCAAGACCAGGCACATGCCGGTGGCCGGTCGCAGGCGGAGGAGCGGCTATGTGAGGCGGCGGCGATCCTCAGGATCAGCCGCCGCCGGAAAGCCATGTACGGAGGGCTTTTTGGATAATTAAACTAATGTCCGTACCCGGCGTCGAGCTAGTTGGGGAGCAGCACCAGGGTAGGGCGCTCACTAGCGAGCCGCCACGCCGACGAGATACATCTCCCGAGGGGGGGGGACTAGGCTTGGGCGGCAAGGAGGCATGTCGCGACGGAGGGAGCGACAAGATCTGGCGACGACGACCCTCCGGGCCGGCGCCGCCGGAAAACCCCGTACGGAGGGTTTTGACTAATTTCCGTACACCCGCGGCCCGACGGATCCGGCTACGGCGACCTGACCCCCCCCCCCCCCCCCCCTCCTCAATACCCACTACCGGATAGACGAGACCCTTGCGGGGGGGGCCGGGTGAGCGCGGAGGCCCCAACCTCAACAAAGTCTACTAGGTGGACACGCGATCAGAGGGGGGAGGGTACGGACGCAGGCCGGACTACTTGACAGGTACCCGGGTACCAGACAGAGAAAAAAACCGGGGAAATGAGCGGGGAAAATTCAGGTGCGGAGGCAGGAGCGCCCATTGTTTTCTATGTCTATGTGTCTCGGTCCCCCCCACCTGCCCTCGAGGTGACGGGGGACCTCGACAAGGAGGACCGTCGCGTCGGCGGATGCGGCGGCGACCTTGGCGGGGCTTACGGGATGGAGCGGCGGGATCGACGAGCGACCACGCGAGGAGGGGTTTTTTGCCAGCCTTTCCCCTCCTATCTTCGGCAAGACCGAAGTCACGCGGGAGCTAGATTAGGCTGGCCCGTCGTCCCTCCCGAACGCCGACCGGCCTCGGCCGGTCGGCACCCCGGTTCGGTGGGAGCGGGCCGAGCATCGTGAAGGTCGAGCAGCAGTTTAGTTTTGCATTTCTCGACAAGTGGATTTATTTTTAGATCTGTTTTCTTGATTACAAAATTATTACTCTGTTACTGCTTAGGCGGGGGGACTGTGGCAATTACTGAGATTGCTTACAGTTTTTTTACTCCCGAGAAACGTCGACACACATTGCAGATAGGTGTGTCGATAGGTGTACCGGGTCGAAGAGACCCGGGCCCAACTTGCTACTAAGTCATGTATGGCGAAGTAGAGTGGCCCGAGAGAAAGCAGTCGGTCCAGTTTGCCGGCACATGTTGTAAACAATTTCCAATTGGGGAGAGAGTAGTATGTTTGTACCGCCTTTCGGCCCTCACGGGAGGTTGGAGTGGTAGGTGAAGGGTACCGGCAGGGTTTTTAGGCCGGAAAGGTATTGAGGCGCGCTTGTATGTGTGGGCTGGTTGAGACGCGGATTCATTGTCGTATGGTGTCCACTTGTGTTATTGCTGTTGGCGGTTCTGTCGTTAGTGTAAGCAATAGCGCGACTGTGGCTGTTGTTGTGGCAAGCCCCATGCCGAAAAGGTGTGCGTAGTTGTCCATGTTCGATGCCCCAACACTGAGTGTTGCGTCGAGGGACAATTCATCGCTGGGAAAGTATCGTCGTTAGCTGAAGGTGGCGAGAGGTTGTCGATACTAATAATTAGTGCCGGTGTTGAGTGTTGACGCTCCGTGGAGTGGCGGAAGCGGCGCGAGAATCGTCGTGCTATTCTATTGGAGTAGCACATTTGTGGTTGTCGGACTCAGCCTGAAAGTTTGGAGCACATGGTCGAGCTAAGCAGTCAAGCCGTCATAGTCAATGTCGGCCGGCGAGCGATGTGCTTCGCGCGGGATCGGCGGGCCTTCTAGGGAGGGCATGCATGTAGTCGGCGTTAGTCGTGTGAGGGCGTCATGTCGTAGAGTTCCCAGAAAATACTTGCGGTACGCCAATTGAAGAGCCAATGTAGACTGTCGCGTGTTGAAAATTATGTCGGCGGAGTGGGCGTGTGTGTCTCCGCTAAGATAGCAAACGGTGATATGTGCGAGACGGAGCTTAGTGTTTCCGGTGTTGGCCATGTAGTCGGTGTGTGGTTTGTGGCGTGGTTTGTAGATCGTGCGCCCGCGGCGCTTCGTATTAACATTGTCTACATGAGCTGAGGACCAACTGAAGACTCCGGTGGCGCTCCTCCCGTCGCAGCTCGCCTCCTAGCCTATACTTCCTAACCCCTCCGGGGGCTGGGGAGAAAGGAAGCCCAACGCTGCATACGGTGTATTTTAGGCGCTCTTGCCTCCGCCTCATACTGTATATTTTGATTCTAAAACCCTCCGTACGGGGCTTCCCGACAGCTTCTAATCACGCGGATCGCAGCTGCCGGTATCTCGTTTAGCCCGCTACCGTGCCAAGCATGGCACAGCTACAGGGTTAACAGCACCCACCGCGTGTAGGTAGAGGTAGGTGCCGACGGGCATGCAAGGGCACCCCCTCCGGGTACGCCGTTGTTGTGCCGCCGGCGGACGCTGAGGAAGGTGATAGAATTTGCGGATAGCTACGCAGAGATTTTGCGCTCCAAGTCCGCGTATGGTGTTTGAATGAGTGTCAAGACGCTTGGTTGTGAAAGTGCAGCGCCGGCGAGGGGCTGAGACGAGGTAACATCGGGCTGCATGGTATGCGGTGTAACATGAACGAAGGGGGGAAGTGTCTCGTGCTGATGCACGATAGCGCAGCAAAACGAAAAACAAAGTATTGACACACCACTCGATTACTAGAGTCGAGACTGCGTTTCACACTAGGCCTAGATTGGCTGAGCGCGAAAGCACAGAGTATTGGTAATCATAGATTGCACCGGCTTAAAGTTGTTGTTAGCTAGTGCCTAGCTAGATGTGACCGTAGCTCAAGGTTATTTAATTGCTTGGTCGCGCCGCACTGCGAGTACAAGTTCGTTGTCCTAGAGGTGTGACGCGTCGGTAAATACGGTGACACTAATCACTTGAGCTACTATCCCGTACACATTATAGGTACGGTTGAAAACCTCTTGATTTACAAATATGACCATAAATAAGGCGCTTCTCTGGTACCGTATTGGTCTATTTGCTAACTGCCATTTACTTTTGTTGCAGTGCTTTATGATTGAATTGTAGTATGTTCTAGCCACTTCGAGCCCCCCCCCCCCCCCTCATTTTTACCGCCCCCCCATCCAATTTTTTTGTGGGTGGGTGGTGTTTAGTGTGAAATGTTGTACTTGGTGGGGTTCATGGTTGCGTTTTGGGTTGCGTTTAGGATTTCGGGTTATTTGGGTCTAGACTCCGCGTGCGTACCGCTAGCTTTTGTCGTCGACGGCTGCTAAGGATAGGCAAAATCGCACATCTTTAACTGATTGCTAAGCAACATTTGGGCGGTTACATCAATAATCGCTCTCCCCCCCTCGGATTTCGGCCAGATTTGACCCCGCCTAAAGCGGGCAACTCAATCTCAATGGCGTATATTAAGGACTGCATGCTACATTCCAACAAAGACGGGGATTTATTTTCTGTCATTAGTATAGGAAAGCAACGGAATTCGCTAATACGGAAGCGGAAAACAAACGGGCCTAAGCCATGCCTCCGCATCAAACATCGATGTATTCATCATGGGAGCATGATGCATCCGCTGCATTAATGCGTCCATGGATCATTGCATTATTATGTAATTAATGCATCAATCGATGAAGTAGCCTCCTATCCAATCAACGCCTGCGCGTCCACGAATCAGTGCAATATTTAATCGATTCGTCCACTATTTAGTTTCCTATTTAATAGATGCATCCGTGAATAAGTACCCCAATTGTTGTATTCATCCGTGAACTAGTGGCGTCATAAATCGATGCACACCGAATTACGTATATTATTCCGGAATAGCGGTCACATCGATGCAGCTTGATTGAAATTTCTGATGAACAAGTTGAATGCTCTAGGAGATTATATCAATGCAGTCTTGCCACTTAACTACAAAAACGGCTATCATACGGCAATTTGGCTCCTTGTTTCATTAAAACTGTGTGAGCGAGGAGGTCAATGTTGACACATCTATGTTGTCGTCACACATTACCTGCATCAATGCATCCATAGATTAGTGCACTATCTAACCGATGCGTCCATAAGCTAGCGCTCCATTGTTTAATCAATGCGTACATTAATTTGTGTCCCGTATTGAATCGATGCATCCACGAAATAGTGACCCATGTAATCAATGCATCCATGACTTGGTGTTGTAATTAATCGATGCGTCCATGAATTAAGAGAATGGTAAAACGAATGATGCATAAAAATTTGATGCATTGCAGTTGATGCTTGATATTATTCAAATGTTTTAGGCTAATGCGGAGGCTTGCAACCTAATAAGCCTGCGAGGCAGGAAGGCACGCAACATACATCATATGCACATCCCTCATGCATAGCACCACGAAGACAATAGCTCCACAGTAGGGTGCCATGATGAGCCACCGATAGGCGATGTATGAATTTTCGACGCGCATCGCCGAGGAAGTAGCGAAACTGAACATGAAAAAGTAGAGCGGTGAAACAAAGCACAACAAACTTTGTCATGCGGGATTGCGGGCGTTCATGTCATACCGTAAATTGCGGGATGAGGAAGCACCCATATAAGCCCGAGAATCGCCAAGCAACCATCAAAATCGCCAATGAACGGTCAATAAGCCCAGCCGCAAGATAAAGGAGCCAACCGACCCCCGTTCTCGAGAGCAAAGGGGTAGTAGAATTGAGCGGACTGGACTGAAGGCGTAATAGTAGGACCGAAGCGCGCAGATCCTCATTGTTGTGAGATCCCCGTGGTGGGCACGATAATGGACACATCCGTACGTTGTACTCCGGGGGAGTCTTGGCCCTACTATCTCGCCAATAGTGGATGTACTGCGGGAGCCCGTTGCTCGGGCAGTACGGGGGTATATATATGAGATATATCCCCAATGGGTACCGACTTTTCGGCGCGGTACTTGGTTACGGCGTACGGCTCCGAACACGGAGGTGCCGGGTTCGATTCCCGGTGATGGCATTTCCGTGTAACCCTTCCACAGGTTATGGGCCCTCCGCGTATGACGCGGGTTGCTAGGGTTTGACCGGAGTTGATGGGATGGTGTCCATTAGGGGGAGTGTTGTGAGATCCCCGTGGTGGGCACGATAATGGACACATCCGTACGTTGTACTCCGGGGGAGTCTTGGCCCTACTATCTCGCCAATAGTGGATGTACTGCGGGAGCCCGTTGCTCGGGCAGTACGGGGGTATATATATGAGATATATCCCCAATGGGTACCGACTTTTCGGCGCGGTACTTGGTTACGGCGTACGGCTCCGAACACGGAGGTGCCGGGTTCGATTCCCGGTGATGGCATTTCCGTGTAACCCTTCCACACTCATCGAGCTTAGCGGTTTGGGCTCCCACCGCGACTGTCACCGAGCGAAGGCTAGCGGAGCACCCGCAGCCGGACATTTGAGTTCGTGCGCGTAATGTTGGTGACCGTAACAATAGCACCCACCACAAGGTGCTTCTCCGGGGCACGAAATCCATCCACATCACATCACCCGGCCGGCCCCGCCTGATGCACCAAACCGAATGCGGCGAGCTCCGAACTCAAATCCCGCCTATTGTTAATAGCCCCGGTCTCATTCACTCACTCACTCATCATATAAGTTTTTGGCAAGTATTGGTTTTCCGGCTGCCGTCTTTGGGCTTACCCAATACTGCCATTAAGGTATCAAGAATAGGGGTTTATTCTAGGGGGTCTCGTTGTCCATCCTCTCCGTTTTTAGCGGCGACAATATTACTAGCAATATAAATCAGATATGCAGATCTAAGCCACTTGTCTAAAATATACAAGTGAATAGCGCTACTAAACCTTCATGATCGCGGCCCGCTACCGCCGCTCCAAGGTGCGGTCCGGCCGAGGCTGAGCGGCAGCCGAGGCAGCGGGCAAGTCAACCTAATCTAGCTTACCGTGCGACTCCGGTCGTGTCGGAGAGTGAAGGGGGAAGATTGGCAAAAACAATTCCTAGCTCGGTAGCTCATTGATCGTCCCTTCGCCGGCTCGAAAACCCCGTCCTACGTCATCGTCGCTCCTCAAGGCGCGACTTTCCACATTGTCAAGGTCTTCCGTCACCTCGAGGACATGCAAGAGAGACCAAGACCAGCAAATAGGAAATGGTAGCGCTCCTACCTCCGCACATTTAATTCGTTTCCCTCAATCTTTCCCCAGTTGTTCATGTCTAGTACTTAGGTACATGCGTATTTTAACCATTGACCACCTCCCCGGCTATCGCTCGTCCGCTAACGGGAGCATAGCTTAAACGCTTACCTATGTGCTAATCCGGGCGACGCATTCTCTGATAGCGCCTAATATAGGGCGTTATCCTTAGTCGCAGGTGGATATAAGAGGGGGATGCGGGGTACGGGCAGGTGGGCCAAATCCATCGGCATTTTGAGTACGGACTTATATACAAAATCAGCAGTATGGGGTTTTTCGGCGGAGGCTGATCCCATGACTGCCCCCGCCATACCATGTCGCTCCTCTGCCCCCGGTTGTCCCCATGAGTTCTTGACATCGTGCTCTATGTCCCCGGGTTGGCTCGACGTAAGCATCATTTGTTAACGTGTAGCGAGCGCCATGTTTCCCGACATGCCCCCGCCAACTCCAATGCCTGAGTCTCGCCGCTGATCCATCCGTACCCTCTTCGCCAACAAATATTTCAGAGGTGCAGCCCCCGCCTCCTTATCAAGGGAGTGTGCGAGTATTTCGTCGCGAAAAACATGTCGGACTACCCGAGCGGCAAACATTGGCGCTGATAATGTACATATATTATTCCAAAAGCCCTTCGTACATGGCAACGCGCTTTCCCGACAGTTGGTGATTACACGGATCGCAGCTTTCGGCTCACCCCGCCTATCCACTACAATGTCGGGCTTGCACGGCTACATGGCTACAAACCCCCCACCGAGGAGGTGGGTGTTAGTGCCAACGGGCATGCGAACGTAACCCCTCATGGGCCGCCGCCGCTACGCCGCCGGCGGGCGCCTCGCGCACGAGCTCTTCAGGTGCTGCACCAAACGATAATGGAGTTGGAGTGAAATGAACATGATTTGCAACATGTACCGCTAACAAATTGTGCGGCTGATCTCTAAGGCCCTTTTTGCAGATGCCATATAGGACTCTGAATACAAATCTAGGCCGGCATCCCTAATCGTAGGTACTCCTAGGGACTAAGTCTTTTAAAACCATGTAGGGGAGAGTAATCAACCTCCGGCTTGCCGGAAGATGGAGGGCACTACATTACATACTACTCAGCGGTCAAGTCCCGTTTTGTTATCCACCGGATCCCCCCCCCACCGCGGAAACGAAACAACAGGTAGTTAGTGCTATCGCTAACTCCGATCGCCTTGCTAAGGGACTGGCGGCGTGCTAATCCTTTTCTCTTCTTGTATCTACTATTGGCACTCTTCCTAGAAAGAACGGTTAAGGCAGTGAGAGGCGTCTCACCGTTGGCATTTCCCGCCGGGGCTTAGGTCGAGGCGCTTGTGCTTATCCGAGTCTGCCCCCGGCGAAGTGGGCAGGTATTGGGGGTTGAGAGGGTGTGGATCTGCGGGGGATGTCGTTTGGTGATATATCCGTTGCCGCGGACTCGGAGGGAGGGAGTTATGGCCGCTGAGGGGTGGAGGCTGCTGGACGTATTTGGAGAGAGCACGTGGAGTGAGGATCATGGCTTTGCATTTTTCAGCTAGGAGTGGGAAGCATGAGGGGGTCCTGAGCCACCCGTGCGGCGTATTCTTCCGCGAGGTGCTGACGGGAAGTGGGAGAGGCGAGTCGGAGCGCGACACGTACATAGACGACACGATGGACATAGTCGCCGAAAGCAAGTGAGTCGTCCTGTGTTTCTGGGGGGCGGCGCTTAGAGGGGCGGACTTGTAGCCATTGTGTTTCTGCGGGGAAAAGGTATTGGAGTGGGGGGTGGGCATGTTTGTCGGGTGAGTGTCCTCCTGCATATCCATGGGTTGGTCTTCTAGAGTATTGCCTCCGGATCTGGTCTCAGTTGGCATATCGGTGGTATCGTCGTCTTCCGAGGTGCGTGGGAAGGTAGACATGTCTCTTGGGTGAGCGTTGGCTCGCGAGCAAGCCGTAGCATGTAAGCGTAGTAGTTTGTCGATGGATTGGGTAAGGTAGGTCAAGCGGTCGACCGGGGTGACGAGTTTGGCCGAGCCCCCTATTAAGCTCGAGCCGTGTGCGTTCAACGTGACAGAGGCGAAGATGATCTTGTATCGTTCCGTGGTGTGGTGGTGGCGCAGGGGTTGTGATTCTATTTTACATGGTATTCCGCTGTTGGCGAATGTGAAGTCGGTGAAGAGGTCGGTAGCCAAGTCGATGTGGTCAAGAGCGGCTTGGGTGTGCGGGACGGGCTTGGAGGGTAGGATCTCGCCTTCCTCTATCGCGGGTTTCGGGACGCGGTAGATTCGCAGGCAGCGAGGGCTTATCGGGTGTGGCATCATATGAATGGTATATTTTTTGAGGGTAGTGGCGTAGAAGAGCGGGAGAGGGGAGGTGAGGCTGAGAATTACCTTGCATGTGTCGGTAAAAGTAGAATCCGCTGAGCCCAAAGCTATAGCTCCAAGTCCGTCCGTGTTAATCCATGTACACACGGAATGACATGAAGGGGGTTAGAACCGCCGCTTCCCGGAACGGAGTTGTACGCCTTATCCAAGTAACGCCAAAAGTTGCTACCCGATAGGAACATATTGTGTATATGAACCCACCGCATCGCATCGCGACAGAGCGGCGAACACCAATAGCAAACACCTATAGGTGGAGGGCCAAGACTCTTCCGGAGTCTAGCGTACAAATGTGTGCATTAGTAGTCATACGGAGGGATATGTAAACAGTCCGGGCCGTCGGTAGTGAGCGCTGCTTCCACTTGGTGGGTAGTGACGTTTACTCCAGCCGCGGTGAGGTGAGAGAGGAAGGCATGTAGGGTGGTTTTGCCGCGGGCGGTGTCGAGATAGCAATGCAAGGAGTCGGTGACCGCGACGGCTATCTTGTCTACCGGGGGAAGGATAAAGTTAGCGAATTATGATTTCTCGACCATACTACAGCCAAAGCCCCAACGGTAGAATAGTCGGCTGACTGTGGGTATGTAGTCCGTTTGTTTACTATTGAGGGGGCGAGGCCTCCCAAAACGAAATGTGCGAGCCTGTCCCCCATCGGGAAGACTAGTAGAGTGTCCTCGAGCGCGTCGATCAAGCAGTGTGCGTATTGTGCCGAGAATATTTCGAGTCGGGCGACATGGTTGGGGCGGTGCGATTTGTAGACGTCGCGAAGCTCGAACGCCTTCATGAGGGTCCCGCGGGGGGGGGTAGACGGCTAGGCTGAAGTAGGGAGGGTTGTTTGTAGTCTCGTATTCCTTCCACGCCTCGTCCGTTGATGCGTACATGGTTTTTCCGACGTTCGGGAGGTGTGTTTGGCCGTCGTCCGAGAAATAGGCGAGGGCGGAATGTAGAACATCCTTAGCTTGATAGTTGTTGAGGCCTTGGAGTTTAGTGCCAGATATCCAAATATTGTGGCCGCCTTTCTCGTCATCGTTCATATACAATATGTATAGAGGTCTCACATGGGGGCCTTCGTGGTTAGTGAGGACGGTAATGTGATCGTAGGTGTGGCTTTGTCGGTGGAGGAGCTCCTTAGCCACCACGCGGTGGATGAGGCGGATAAGTACCGTGCCGGTAGTGAGGAGGGGAAATTGCGACGGCCTTCCGGGGTCTTGGGGGCGAGGGGGTTGGGTTTGGAACAAATGCGGATGTTTTCAGGTAAGAGCTTGACTCCCTATCGTCGGCCGGCCTCTTCGATAATCTCCTTGGTGGTGGTAGTGGAGACCGCGAGGGCCATGACGATCATAGGGCGGGTGAGTTTGTTGAGCTGGAGGACCACATGTTCGGTAGCGGGGTTGCCATATGCCTTGCCAGTGACCGCCGTGTGGGGACGATGGGCGAGAGGGCGAGGGACGACGGGGCTATTTAGGTGGCGCGCTCGATTAGATAAATCTTCGTAGGCCAACATGCACCCGCCCCACGCGTGGCACGCGTCGGGAAGTAGGGTCGGAAGTCAGTAAGAATGAAGGATTGGTCAATATATATCGACAAACCCCGCACAAATCGCCGAATGAGGTGAGCCGAATTCGATGGGTGTTGCTTGGCACTGCGGCTCAGCTTTGCCGGAATAATTTGTAAATTAAAATAATTCATATAAAGTTGATTTGAAGGTGTTTGAACTTCGGCGTAGGTGCGTTCGACGAGCATTGAAAAGATACGTCCAACGGTACCTATCATAAAAAGGTTGACCATATATGACTAAGTTATGATCGTTTGAACATTGTGGCCGAAAGCGGCTTGCAAGGGCGTTGTGCGCATATTGGTGGTAAGTCTACATACGCGATTTCGTGCGTTCCCCCACAGCGGCCTGCCCCACACCTCCTCCCTCCGTCGCCTATGCATTACATTTGCGCGACCGTCGTTAAATCAACATTTATATTGCGGCGTTGTGCGCCCGTTACTCTTTTCGTCTTACTAGCACGGCGATTGTTTGAAAGAGCGTGCCGCACGGGTGCGGGCGCGATAACCCAAGTACACAAAGCCCGGCAGTGCTCGAATTCACCCCTCGTAGCTGTCGGCGCATTCCCTTTAGGGCGTTAAAAGCATGGCCTAGGATTTCAGGAGATTTGTCATAAAATTGATGCATGATTACATTTTCTAGTTACGAATGTGCGAAATCTTGTCCGGAGTTTTGTGGAGGAGTGTATATACACGGCTACCATCCGGTTATAATCCGGCTTATAACCTCCTTGAAATTGTATGTGTGAGGAGACCGATGTTGGTGCATCAATGCAATATTCCCGCATTACCCGCATCAGTGCATCCATGAATCAGTGCCTTGCTTAATCGATGCGTCCATGGATTAGTGCCCTATTTAATCAATTGCGTCCACGAATAAGGAACCCATTTATCGATGCATCCACGAGGTACTTACCCATTTAATCAATGCAGCGCCATGAATTAGCGTCCTATTTAATCGATACGTCTATGAATTAGGAGAATAATAAAGCGGATTATGCATCAAAGTTTGATGAATTGCAGTCGATGCTTGACTTTTAGTTTCCGAGGCTGATGCGGAGACTTATTCCGGTCTATGTTGAGGGAACTAAGGGAGATCCGTGGGGAAGGGCTGGGTGAAAATCTCTACGTCGGTTACGGGTATGGAACTCCCCCTCATAAGCCCTCCGTACATGACTTCCCGGCGGCGGTTGATCGTAAGGATCAACGCCGCGAGACTGATCCGCGTCTCCGGCTGTGAATGTCCTCTTACTTGCCCCGCGTCATTTCTAATCCCCTACGGAGGCCCGACAATAAAAGGGTTGGGCGACTGCTGGCGCCCTGCCTTGGCACATGTTCCGAGCTGTACGCCGCCACCAATAACACTATAGACCCACCGTCGATCCCGTCGTAGCCTCCTCGCTTCCACCCGCTCATGAGATACAGCCCCCATCTCCCAAAATGGGACGGTTTCTGAGGGATAGCTGGTCTTCAAAAGTAATATCGGACGGGTCGAGGGGGAGATCTTGGCGCGAGTAGCATGCAGAAATCATTTTTATAAGTCCCCCGTGCATGGCTTCCCGACAACAACCGATCGCGCGGATCGCACTGCCGGAACCTCTCTCAGCCCCCTACCGTATTAGGCACGGTTACGGGATTACCAACGCTCACAACGGGGAGGTGGATGTGTGTGCCGGCGGTGGGCATGCGAGTGTACCCCCCTCCGTGGCTGCCGCGCGCCGCTGCGCCGCCCGCGGACGCCGTACCGATGATAACCTATCACACAACACGGATCTAATGATACGCATCAAATGTACCCTTTCGCCAACGCTCTCCGTCACTACTAGCCAAGCACCACAATAGCAATTCTTCCTATCGTTATGAGTCCCACCGCTATCCGACACACCTCTACGATATATAATATCACATATTCACACCCCCTATCACCCTACTTCACACTTACCCCCCGGATAAAATAATATCCAAATCCCGCCTCGAATATGAAACCCTCGAATTATGTCCAAACTCCACATACATACGGTACAATACCCGCATCATCTCCTTCTCATATACAAGCTCAATACCCGCACGACCATATGCTCGACCCGCCCCTATCCATGACCCACACCCACTACCAATAAGCTTTCGATGTACCACCACCGGGGGCGGAGTTAAAAAACCCACGCACGCACCACACTACTCTTGGTCGAAGAGGACGGGTCACTCAAAGTCGGTCTAGCCCCCACTAGTAAGTTTCCTAGATGGACAAGTTCGGAGGGCCCCAGATACATCAGCCAGCGACACCTAGTAAATGTTGCAAACTATTTTCATTAACATTTTTGGCTAAGCGAATCAAGTTCACGCGTTTGTTGATGTCGGCCACTTGTCATTCACCTTATTAGGATAGACACCGGTAGCAATCGCGGAGTAGTGCACGAGCGGGGGAAGGTATTCGAGGGTCCGGGTTGCGTGTTCACTTTTTACCCGGGCTTTGGTGACGCAGCCGGCGCGAGTGGCGAGCCATTAGGATACATTTCGGAGGACATTAGTACCTAGACCAATCGTAATTGGTATACGGAATCCAGAATAAAGAAGGACATGTGTACTTCTTTTGTTTGTAGTCAAATTCAGACATGCATTGCAAGGGAAGGTATGGACATGTTGATGCTAAAAGGTCTTGATAATTTGTTTTTGTCTCTAAAATAGATAGATAGGCGGACATTATGCTATACATAATACTATGGATCACATCCCTAAGTGCCCGTGCGTGCGTGCTTTTGCTAATGTTGGTATATCATGCATTCAGCTCCGTGATCGGGTTGCCCACGCGCTTGAAGGGTTCATACTTGAAGCGGGGGCTAATAAGGGGCGGGACTTGCGGCTAGAGGTCCGCTGTATTCGGCCGGGATATTCTCGAGATCGACCTCGGGATGTGGTGTGGTTAGACTTCATGGCTCCACACCGTCAGCTTGTTGTTGATATGACGGTCACAAGTGCTTGCACGAACACGAGTGTTTCCCAGATAGGCGCTCGCCTCCTACTCCTGGGCAATCTTGCATTGGGATATGAAAGGGGCAAACCTGATGCGGACCTCCGCACTTCCGCTGTACTTGGCACGCCTTCGGTTAAGTTGGTCCATGACTACAATCCCTTCGCTCTGAAGCATGGAGGCCGGTTGGCGCATATGGCGGCTGAGTGGGCTGATTGCCTAGCTATTTTGGTGGAAGCTTATCGATTCCATGGCATGGGTGTTGCAGACTTTCGTTTCTTGTGTTATGATAGTTACGTCCGCATGCAACATTTTGTTCGCAGATATACTTATGTTCCCTTTCGACGGTGTTTGGGGGATATGCGGCGACAATTCGTACACCGTCTTTCTGCTGCTCGTCATGATGCTTCGGGTTCCCATCTTCGCGATGCTTTGCAAGCGGGATGTGGGCTGTGCCGATGTTGTGGCATGCCTTCTTGTTCCTCGGGCTTAGGCATGCGGGGTGCTTTCCTTGTCATTTGTCCCTTTTCATTGGTGGTTATTTCCACTGATTTTCTTGTAAAAAAGATTACAAAATTTATATACACTCCTCCACAAAAGTCCGGACATGCATTATGTTAAGCATAAGCTAGTCAAGAACACGCTCCCCTCTCACCACGTCAAGCACGACGATACCCGAGTACCACCCAATTGTAGGAGAGCCGAGAAGCAAGCAGTAAGCCGCCATCCGGGGTGGTTAGACCTCAGCTTAAAGCGGGTGTTGTCGGTGGAGTTTGTCGAATTAAGCCCATAAACTCCCGAGAAATTGTCCGAACTGCACACGTCATTCTGAGCGCCACGCTTGGGCATTGCTCAAGCGCTCATACCAAGCTGCATACTTCTCTGTGTTCCACATAACCGTATTTTTGGGGGGTTTTTGGAGGGGGTTTGGAGGCGTGGGTGCCGTGTTCAATGCGCGAGGCTTGGTTTGCGGGTGTGTGAATAGAGCACGGAAGTTCACGCCGCTGGCACGGGTGATTTTTTGGAAAGCAGGCGAGCAAAAACGCACATGACGCAGGTTTGGATAAACACTGCACGCTGTAAACATGCGAGGGCGATTGGCTTAGGGGAGGGGCGAGGTCCAACTTGGCCGTTAGGGACGCATCACGTTGACGGTGGTGTTTGGAATGCTTGGGTATGTGCTTGTGCGAACCACACCCGCCCCACGCGTGGCACGCGTCGGGAATTGGGCTCGGAGGTCAATAGTAATGAAGAATTGGTAAACATATATCGACAAACCCCGCACAAATCGTCTCAGGAGGTGAGCCGACTTCGATGGGTGTTGCTTGGCACTGCGGCTCAGCGGTGCCGGAATAGTTTGTAAATTAAAATAATTCATAACAAATTGATTTGTGGGAGTTTGAACTCTGGAGTAGATGCGTTCGACGCGTATTGAAAAGACGCGTCCAACGATACATTTTATTAAAATGTTAAATAATATATCAGGAAGTTATGATCGCTTGAATATTGTTGCCGAAAGCGGCTTGCCCTTGGGTTGTGCGCATATCGGTGGCAAGTCTACATACGCGATTTCTGGCGTTTCCCCCACAGCGGCCTGCCCAACACCTCCTCCCTCCGTCGCCTATGCATAATATTTGCGCGACCGTCGCATCAGCGTTCATATTGCGGCGTTGTGCGCCCGTTACTCTTTTCGTCTACCAAGCACGGCGACTGTTTGAAAGAGCGTGCCGCACGGGTGCGGGCGCGATAACCCCAAGTACACATGCCCGGCAGTGTTCGAACTCGCCCCTCGCAGTTGTCGGTGCATTCCATTTTGCGCGCAAAAGCATTGCCTGGGATTTCAGGATATTTGTCAATAAAATCGACGCATGATTGCATTTTCTACTTGCGCAGGTGCGAAATCTTGTCCGGACTTTTGTAGAGGAGTGTAGGTGCTCTTCTCCTACTCCCGAGCAGTCTTACATTGGAAGCTCACCATAACAACCTCGATGCGGACCTCCGCACTTCCAGTGTACTTGGCACGCCTTCGGTTCATTCGGTGAGTAACTACTTTCCCTTCGCTCTGGAGGATGGGGGCCGGTTGGCGCCTATGGCGGCTAGGTTGGCTGATCGCATGGCTATTTTTGTGGCAGTTCGTCGCTTCCTTGGCATGGATATATCGGACTCTCGTCCATTGCGTTTTGATAGTTTTATCCGCATGCAACTTTTCGTTCGTCGATCTACCTTTGATCCTTTTCGGCGTTTTTGGGGGGATGTGCGGAGAATTCATGCAACGTCTTTATGCTGATCTTCATGGTACTTTGGGTTCCCGTCTTCGCGATGCTTTGCAGGAGGGCAGTGCTGATGCTGAGGGATGCCTCCCTGTTCCTCGGGCTTAGTAGGCCGGTGGGATTTCCCCCTCCTTTTTCCTTTTTGCTTGGCGGTTTCCACTTTTTTTAGTAAGTAATTGATTTAATTGGTGGATATATGTTCTTCAGCAGCAACAGTACTTTGTTTTATTTGCACGAGTGATGGGCCTCAACGATCACCCCCGGCTCGCTCTCCAACGGACGGACGCCTCCAACCTGTGCCTGCGACAGTCGTGTGGCACGGACTACCGGTACCCAGCACAGCTTTATCACACTGCTTCCGGCTGAGGTCACTCCACTGGGAAAGGCAGCTTTGCCGTAGTTGGGTCAAGGGCCAGGCGGAGCGTGACGGTCCCCTATCATAGCGTATCTGCTTATTTATAAATATATCTTGCGCTCGCGCCGCCTTTTTTACAGTACTGGTACTAGCGCGTGTCGCGGGGATGGTGGCGTCGTCGATAGCGTCCATAACTAGCGACGCTCACAGCAGCGAGGCGGAGTCACAGTCGACGCTAGGAACCACCGCGTCCCTGTCCTCTCGCATTGCCAGCTTGACTCTCGACCAGCACTACGGCTTACGTGACCTGGCGGACGGCCTGTCTTCCGTGGGCGGCACGAGCGAGGGCTTCCCCGCCTCGATATACGAGTGTAGCGAGGACGGCGAGCGCGGGGTGGTCCCGGGTCAGGGTTTCGGCGAGCTGAACGAGTATGGGAGCGAGGGAGAGGGGGAGGAGGAGGAAGAGGAGGAGGTGGTGGAGCTGACGGAGTCCGAGCTGCTGCAGTACTTGGACCACGCGGAGAACCCTTTCCAGGTCGACCACATTTCGTATGAACGCTCCTAAGCAAAATATACCAAGAGAGCTGTTTGTGTAAATGCATGCTGACTTGTGATACAATGCTGCTGGGCCCCTGCTAGGTATGCAGCCGTCTCTTCCGGCTCTCTACTACGCAGCCGTGGGACCCCTCCTGCGCTGCTCTGACTCACTTGAAAGAAGAGCACGTGGCGCACCTGTTGGAGAGAGGGTAAGGGGGAGAGAGGGTGTGTGTGTGTGGGAGGGGGGGGGGGGGGGACCGCAGCGCCTACCTGCATTAACACGTTCTTTAAGATGTGCTAGATAAGGGGGGGGGGGGGGAGAACATGGACTCACAGCAGGTCTGCTTGGCGCGCTGTGCATTAGGTTTGTGGTCGTGGACGGCTTTCTCAGCGCTGACGTCGCTTCAGAGCTTCGGAGTGCGGCGATGGAGATGAGCACATCGGGAGAGATGCGCCCCGCGGCTGAGCTTGACGCAGGGGAGCATTTCTCAGGTGGGATCGGTGTATCAGGAGGGGGCAGGAGGGGGGGGAGGGCGCGGTTGCATTGTGGGATTTTACGGGAAAGTTACCATTTAAGTTCGTCACAGGCGAAGTGATTGAGACGTGCGTGTCTAATCATAACAGATCGTTCCGCGAGGTCGGATATCCTTCGGTTCGTGCATTTGGGACAAGAGGGTCGAGCTATCGAGGGCGTCTTGAAGGTGAGCTCTCACCCCCGTTGCCCCCTCTTGTACCCTGGCTTTCCTTCTGCATATGCTGCCAAGTTTCGTCACTCACAACATGTTGCCACAATTTCGGGAACATGATCGCTGGCGTACTCAGAGGACGGAGGAGCTGCAAGTGAGTAGCCTTGTTGACAAAAGTTTGGTTGCTTCAGTTGCACAGACATCCAAATCCATTGTCCACTGATGGTGTGGCTTATTTCAGGAGGACTTGAGGCAAGTCGTGCACCTGCGGCGGCGGCAAGCAGAATATCAGTTGGTGCGTGCGTGTGGGGTTTTTGGACTGTCAGTGTGAGAGGTCGAGGTGTCTGTGTCGCAAGCTTTTGCGCGAAACGACTTTAAGGTTGAAATTGTTTCAATGACCGACAGGCACACTATAAGGGCAATGGGGCCTTTTACAAGAGACATCGAGATGCGCTGCCGTGTGGTGACACGAATGAAGACCAACGTAGGGTGCGGCATCCACCCTTTTACACCCTCCCCCCCCCCAAACACACACACACACACACACACACACACACATACACACGAATACACGCGTGCGCTTCTGCAAACGGAAAGCACGCGAGCGACAACTCTCGCCCCCTTTAGAACACACAGTGTCACATACATTCAGTCACTGTGAGCGTCCTACTTGCCCGACACCCCCTCCCACATCGTGAGCGCGCGCGCACCCACACCCACACACGCACAATCATACAACCCCCCCTCCCCCACACAAACACACACACACACACACACACACACAAGCTGTAACACACACACGCGCGCTCGCGAACACACACTGACGCTTTCACGCACATTCAATTGCATACATGCAAAATACACCCACCAGTGACTATAGATGTAAACACTTGGTTGGGGTGAACACACACTCTCTCTCAGCCACATGCCAATCCTGTGTGGATTTGCCGCTTGAACGGCGGATCTGGCATTGCCGTCCATCTTACTGGACCCCGACTGCTCCATGTGCAGATTACCATTGTCGTGTACACGAATCCGAGCTGGGAGGAGGCGCAGGGGGGCGCACTACGGCTGTGGCCACCCATCCGCCCCACCGCGCCCCCCAACAATGAAAACGGAGTCGTCCGGATCCACGACTTGAGGTATGGCGTAGCATGTGCCGTTTGTGCTGCATGCTAAGAGGTGGGGTCTAGGTGTTGCTGGTTGCCTCGTCACCGTAACATGTAGTATTGTTGGCTGCTCAGACTTGCGAACGGCGGCGCGGCGTCGTCCAACGGGGGAGCTCCCAACGGCAATGGCGTTGATGCCCCTCACCGTCTCGCGGTGGTGAATTCAAACGGTAACGGGAACGGTCATCATGCCGACCATGACACCCTCTCCCTCGACTCCCACAGCGTGGACTCCTTCTGCAGCCACGGTGCGCGCTTGCATGCAGCTTCACGGATTACCGAGCTTGAGTGGGCCTTAGGATGTACAAACCCCACATGTGATCCTAGGAAGTGACTCTTATACCCTTTCTGCGTGCATTTCATTGCCGCTTTGCTTTCTCAGGTCGCTTCCCTCTCAACCTCTGCACCGCGCTGCCCCACGTGAAGCTGTCCGAAGACGAGAACGGGGTGGGTGTGATGGATGTGGCGCCCGTCGCGGGGCGCATGGTTGTATTTTTAAGCGGTTGCGTGGACCACGAGGTGCTGCCATCCTACAGCGACCGGATTGCGCTGACCGCATGGTGCCAGTAATTTTGTCAGGCAACCGCCTGTCATCAAGAGTTGGTAGGGAGTGGCCGCTGCGACACAGAATTTTTCGCATGTAGAGTGGTGATCACTCGAATGTATTCAATGTACGGATGAGCAATGTGTAATTTTCTAGAATCCACTGTCAGGTGTCATCACGCATATTATGAGCATATTATGTCTTGTGCCATGATTTGTCCTTCCTCTCATTGCGCTAAGTCGCACATTCGGGGTACTTATAGTCACAGGAGCACCTGGAGGAGCGTCTTGAATATGACCTCAATGCGTTCTATCGTGCACGGAAAGTTGTGGTGTCCGTCACCTCACCATACTCTGTCCCACGAGATCGAAGTTGATGAACGCATGATATCTTGTATTCTCTTGCTTTTGTTTTCGGCTGATGTCTTTAAAGTATTTATTGTAATCAAACACAGCAAGATTTTATCTAATACGAGCACTGTAGTATATCAATACTCGTACAAAACAGAACGCCGTCCGTCGTCCGCGTCGAGTATCACAAATCACGTGGCGTACGGTGGCAGTACTTACAGGTGGTGCTGAGCCCGCGCCGCCCAGCTGTGCAACAACACTTTTTTAGCACTGCCTCTCTTTTGCCCTCACTGCTCATCCGTCCTGCGTCCATTGCGACCACGGCAAAGCCGCTGTTTCGACCATCCTTGAATTCGAGACGGTCCTCATCCCGTGCATATCCACTCCTCAACCGCGTCAACGGCGTCGAAGCGCAGTGGTCCTTCGTCCGGAGACTCCCGTCCGACTTAGCTGCTTGTAAGACAGAGTAGCAGCTTGCCGAATATCCTGCGTCGCTGTACGGACGACAAAGACTTCGACTGTTGAGTAGCCTTCACCATGCTGCCTCGTGGGAGGTTGTCACAGGTGCTTGCTACAGCGTCACGCACGTTGCTGACCGCAAGTACAATTGAAGCGCCAGCTGCGGCTGGCCGGACCGCCGCCGCACTGTCCAGCAGCAGCACCGCCAGTAGCAGCACCGCAGCGGGGTTTGCGAGTGCCGTGGGGCCTCGCGCGCTTTGGGAAGCTCCGCAGCACAGCCATTTCGCGCGCACAGCAGCCTCCTCTGCAACCGACGCGGCAGATCCGGAGGAAGGGGAGGAGAGCGTGCTGGTGACGGACGCCGCGGTGCAGGTCTTGCCCCCCTTAGCGTTGCTTCCAACACAACGCCAACCTGTGCTTTCCTTGTTAGGTCGGAGTTTTGCATTACTTACAAAAGGAAACAACAGGGGGACGTCAACAGGAACACAATATATATCATTGATGGGAGAGCATAGAACCTTCGAAACCTCCTTATAACTTTTCAGGAACAATTCTTTCTTGAAGACCAGGTGTTGGGGATAACTCTGAACCTCATGAAGGGAAACTTGGACATATTTTGCTTGAGACAACCAAGCAACTAATTTCCAAAATGTCGGTGCAAGCGCATTCCATGCTGCATTGGCGGTGAGAGTTGGGATAGTGAAACATGCGGGCTATCCATGGCGAACGCTAATGAATGACAGCTCCACGTGAAGCAACATATTATGAAAAATATAATGAAAAGTGAAAAATTATAACTCTGAATGCAATCAATCGTCATTGCAATTTGAGAGGTTGAGGGGGGGGGGGGCAGAAAGACTATGGGAGTTGGGTGTAAGGTGTCAATTGGCAGTACAGTAATCTCAGCAGCGAGAAAGGGGGAAGGGAGGGTAGGTAGCATTGGGTGCATCTGACGCATGTGCTTGCTGTTTCCCATGTCTTGGTTTTAGCGCCTTCGCGAGTTGGTTGAGGAGGACGGGAGCAAACCGGTGCTGCGCGTCAGTGTGTCGGCAGGCGGCTGCTCTGGCTTTCAGTACCAGTTTGACTTGGTTGAGGACGTGGGTGCGGAGGACAGGTGGGGTGGCAGGACACGTGCCTTACGATGCAGCTCACACACGCGTGTCCACTGTATCATGCCCATACAAAGGTGTTTACCAAGCGCCACACATGCCCACTCACTGCACCCCTCTACCTTGCCCTTACTCCCACCGCGCAGGGTATTCGAGAGAGACGGCGTGAAGGTAGTGGCGGACGACGTGTCGTACTCGTTCATCAAAGGGAGCAAAATTCACTTTGAGGATGACCTCATTCGCTCCGCGTTTGTGGTGCGCACCCTCCCCATTCACCCTCTGCCTGGTAAACCTGCCATACACTGCGAACCATATCGGCCACACAGCACCCCTCCTCACTCTCAACCTCCCTTGTTCCACAGATTGCCGACAACCCGCTGGCAGAGTCATCCTGTGGCTGTGGAAGCTCTTTCGCGGCAAAAATGTAGTTTCTTGCATGTAAATGCATCAGTTCGGACTCCCATTTGTCTGCGCTTTCCAACGTAGTAACCCCCTTCCCCCCTCTCCATCTTTAGCTCTCCCATAGTTATGTAATGGATCGAATTACATGGTACGGTATGGTATTATGTGGCAGGGTCTTGCACTGCGAGGTTGTCGTCCTCCCTATTGTGCAGGGAGCCGCCCCCCCTCTCCCTCCCCCAAAAGTCTGTTCTCTCTCCGTCTGCCTTTCTACTCCGTCTTGTACTGCTCCCTCCACTTGTCGCCGGGGTTGTTCACGGGGGTGCCCTTCTCGATCTCGGGCGAGGAAAGGTTCAACTTGCCGCCCAGGTCCTTGTCCGAGTACGACGTCACGTCGGTGTCGTAGTTCTCCGTCGTCATGCAGTCCTGCACAGCCAATCAGCCAACACTCAGCATGAAACCCTTCTCACCCCCCTCATGAAACGGTTCTCACCCCCGCGATAATAGTAATTGGAAAGGCAGCCCACATTTAGAGAGGACACAAGCAACCCCACTCAGTTTTGACCGAGATTATCATACACCCTCAAATCTGTATTGTGTAAGGTCTGCAGCCCACATCAAATATCTTCCCCATTCCACAATGCCGTTCCATGTGAACCGCAACGCACCTTAAGCGTCTCCATGACCGGCGTCGCGTAGATCTTCTCCTCACCCTCGGACTCCACCTTCTTGTCATCAGTCTGGAGACACACACATACATACACAGGTTCGCATTTAGATGCACAAATACAGTTGGCCTATAAATCACATAAAGGGCAGGTAGGCAGGAGTAGAGAGCAGGCCCCGTTGTGTCGTCACTGCGGTGAGGGGGGGCGTACGTCGTTGATCGCCTTCCCCACGCCCAGCGCCTTGGCCGCCAGCTCCTTCTTCAGCTTCTCCTTCATCGCGCGCTCCTCGGGAGTCTCCTTCGCCTTCTCCGCCCGTGCCTTCTCAATGTCCTTCATCTGTTGCCCGAGGGGGCTGTTCGGGTTGATCTGAAAAAGCGGCGCGCCCCGAGGTCAGCACCCTCACAACAACCAAGCGCCCCCCTGGCTGCACGAGAAAGCCATGTTCACATCTCGTTCATATATTCGAATCAAAGGCCGCGAATCGTACCTTCTTGGAAAGGCTGTTCAGCCTCTGGGTAGCGTTACTGCCGAACGAGTCCTCCAGCTCACCGTACTGCGCCTTGTTCGACAGCTCCTTCAGAATTGTGTCGGTGCTGAAATCACGGCCCTGAATAATGGCGGACGCCCTGTGCCGCAAAAGGCAGTGCATTAGCAACATCCAAGCATTTCCGACTGCCGATGTGATTAAGAAGACGCTTGCGCGCGCGCATGTGCGAGTGTGCGTGCGTGTGTGTGTGTGTGTGTGTGTGTGTGTGTGTGTGTGTGTGGTCAGCAAATGTATATCATGTAGAATACTACACTATAAATGAGGGAAGGGGGGTTCCAAGTGGAGATGGCATGAATAAGCTATACCTGGGAAGGAAAGACCCGAATCCAGCGATGAGCACCAGGTAGCTGATACCCTCGATGCTCCCCAGGAGAGTTCCTGGCAGTCCAGAGCCTGTGTGACACACAAAAGAAATATATTTTATATAAAAATAATATATACACGATACACGAGCATTTCGTTTGACTGGTCCCGCAGTATTCCGTCTTGAAAGGCGTGCGAGTCGCACTGTCGACGATAAACGGTGGCTTTCGCCGTCAGGATGCTGTAGTTTACGAGGAAAAGCGTCGAGGGCTTATGAGATCATCCAGGGAGAGCCGGGCTGGGCTCGAGTTTGTTTGTAGTAGATCGTACCGGTGAGCGCCTTGCAGAGCAGACTGAGGCCGACGACGGGAACAGTGGCAGCCGTGACGACCGGAGGAATGGCCTGCGTGACCTTCGTGTACGTCTCCTTCACCTTCTCGATGTCCAGACCGTCGTTCGCAGCACGCACCACGACGCGGCTGCGACGGACCGGGGCGACGGTGCGCTGCGCGACGCGAAGTGTTTGCTGGCGGGCAGGCATCATGCGGCGGGTGGGCAGCGCACAAGGCGCCCGAGCGGAAAGCATGGTGACAGACATTTAAAACAGTCGAATATACTATATACGCAACTTTCTTAGCAGCTAGGCGTAGCGTTATAGTCGACGTCAAAGGAGAGGAGGTCGAGCCAGGTTGGACTGCTCCGCCGGGGACAGAGGGTGAGATAAGCAGCCGCCGCGAGAGGATCGGCTCGTGAGATCGGCTTGAACGCGCCATGCGGAAAGCTGCACGACGTGCCGCGCTGGTGCTCGTCGTGCGTGCCAGGTAGGATGCGCGACTATACGGGTGCCCGCCTGGCAATTTGAATTGGATAAGTTTGTGCTTTTAGGAATCTTTCCGACCACAGTGGCAATCAAAACAATTAAAGAAATTTAACCAAAGCGAGACAGAATCTTTGTCGTATCGTCCTCGTAATTGTCCGTATCCCTCCGCGATTGTCTTCAAATAAATGTATATTACCGCTTTATAACAATATGTTACGAACTACTATACGAATTACTATATATTACGAACAGGCCGTATGTTATGATTTATGATTATTTATAAGAAAAAGCAGTGGAGGCCACCAAGCAAAAAGAAGAAAAGAGGGGGAAACCTAAGCCCGAGGAACAGGAAGGCATGCCACAGCGTCAGCACTGCCCTCCTGAAAAGCGTCGCGGAGATAGGAACCCAGAGTGCCATGAAGAGCAGCAGAAAGTAAATAATGATTACTCGCATGTCACTTTCCTGAATTATGAAAAACTAAATGATCGATTAGAAAAAAAGCGGTTAGTAATTGGAAGTTCGGTCGGTAAAATAATTAATTTGAGACCTATATCTATATGAGGAATATTTAAAAACGAAATCGTCCCGTCCTTCCATGTCATCGTGACATGTGACGGTCACAAGTGCTCGAACGAACACCAATGTTCCTCATATAGGTGCTCATCTCCCACTCCCAGGCAGTCTTGCATTGGGAGCTCACCATGGCAAACTCAACGCGGACCTCCGCACTTCCGCTTTATTGGGCACGCCTTTGATTAAGTCGGTCAGTAACTAATATCCCTTCGCTCAAGAGGATGTGGGCCGGTTGGCGCCTATGGCGCCTATGGCGGCTGAGTTGGTTGATCGCTTGGCAATTTTGGTGGCATTTCGTCGCTTCCCTAGCATGGGTGCAACGGACTCTCGTCCATTGCGTTCTTACATTTATGTCCGCATGAAACATTTCGTTCGTCGATCGAACCATGTTCCTTTTCGACGGTTTTGAGGGGATGTGCGGCGAGAGTTCATGCAACGTCTTTCTGTTGCTCTTCGTCGTACTTTGGGTTCCTATCTTCGCGACGCTTTGCAGGAGGGCAGTGCTCATGCTGTGGTATGCTGTCATGTTCTTCGGGCTTCGGCCTGTGGGTTTTTTTCCTCCTTTTTCCTTCTTGCTTGGTGTTTTCCATTGCCTTTTCTACTAAAAACACCTCATCGTGATAGATATCAAGGAGTATAAATATCCAAACCCTATAAACCCTAAACTTCTTATTGAAATGACAGTCTTGATTACTAGCACAGTACTGTTGCTCCCTTGATCCCCCCCCCCCCCCCCCCCCCCCCCCCCGTTTCTATATTAATATTGCTTCTTGTATTCGATAAAAATTGAATGATGACCAAATAAGACGGACAAATTACTGAAAGGAAAAAATTAAAAAAAGTAGCTCATCTCCCGGCGTACAAAGCAGCAAAAAGCAAGTATGACATTAAACCGGACCGTCCCCCAATTGGTTCTGTGCAGCCGACCGGGGACCGGCAGCCTTTTCGTACGGGGCAGGCGGTAGCCGGCAGGGCGATACTGTGGAGAGTGGAAGCCGCTGTGGCTCGCTGTGATTATGTGGTGCTTACTGTCTAAATCCCGTCGCGAATGAGCTTTTTCTTCCCCGTGTATTCTTGCTTATCGTAAATTGAAATCGGCGACCGTTCCGGAGGCCCCGGGAAAGACTTCGAGTTTCTATGTCATCGGGCGTCCCGAGGAGCCGCAGGGCGATAGAGCTCCCCATTCCAAGGAAGTGTACACTAGGCTGCCCAGTGGTCGACCAACTTCTTCGAGGAGGCGTTGCCACAGGCATTGTCACCGAAGTTTTTGGTGAGTATTTTCCCCTTTTTTTCCTTAAATATATTCAAATTCAAAATAGCGGCGGGTTCTTCGACTATCAGGCCGACAGTTTGGGATGGAGAGTCGTGCTGAACCTTATTTACGACAACTACATTTTTTATTGCCAGGCGAAGCCACTGCCGGGAAGACGCAGTTCTGCCTGCAGCTTTTGTTGACAGCGCAGTGGCCGGAGGCGCAGGGCGGGCTCAATGGGGCGGCAGTGTAAGTGTCCCCTCCTCTTAATTTACTTACAAACATATTATTGGGCTGAGGCCATAATACAATAGTGGTGTCTTCCTTCATGCGTGGGCTCTCAGGCCTGCCTCCTGGTATTACAGGTATATCTTCACAGAGGGACAACCCCCGTTGAAGCGCCTGCATGGCCTCATGAAGCACCATGTCGGCTGGTATGACGCCCGTTCGGTGATTCTTTCATCACTTGTCAGTCGTTTTCAAATTTTCTGATGGCACTAACCATTGCATCGTCGCAGGAATGGGACGCGGCACGCAGCCTCGGCAACAGACAACATACTGGTGGAAAATAAAGTGGCCTCCTTGCACGACCTCCAAGTTTGTCTGAAGAAGGTCCTGGTCATGCTTTACAGGAAGACACTGCCGGTGGGGCACCTCGTCGCATGCCTTTCACTGTCAAAGATCTCCTCCCACCAACGTCAACATCCCTATCACCATTCAAACATCCCTCTAACCCTCACAACCGCCCCTTCACTATTCTTGCATCCCTCCCACACACATCACCATCCAAACATCCTTGCACCGTCTGATCACCCCCCATTCACCCACTTGTTCACTCATCTGTTCATGTTTCTATTCATCCGTCGAACCGGCCATCTACCCTTCCTTCCATCCACCCGCCTCTCCGACCACTCACCCCTTTATCCATCCATAAACACATCAACCCCTACACCCATCCTTGTAATCATCCATCCTTCCATCCTTTCTTCAATTCACTCATCCATCCACGCACCTACCTATCCATTCATCCATCCATCAACTCATCCGCCGATTCACCCACCCACCCATCTTGTGTTTTCTTTATTAACTCATCCACCCAGTCGTCCACCTATCCAATCCAGTCGCCCCTCCGCCATGCATAAACTCCCTCATGCACTCTTTCATCTCATTTCGTTCATTGATGCACCGACTCATCCATCCGTTCACCCAGCCACCCACCCGCCCACCTCTTCATGCATCCCCTCATTCACCGCTTCACCGGGTCGTGCATCTGTCCATATCATCTCATTCATTAAGCAATCCATGCCCTCGTCCATCTAACCACTTACCAAGTCATGCCCCTTATTGATCACCGCGCCTTCCTGGCGTAACAGGTGAAGCTGGTCGTAATCGATTCCATCGCCAACTTAGCGCGGGAGTGCTCTGAGGTACGGCACGGGTGGGTGGGTGTTGATCGTTGCACTGCGCAGATGGGTCGAGGCTTTCCTGAACGCTGCCTGTAATTCCCAGGTGCAAGACCTAACCGATCGGTCTCAGCAAATGTTTCAGGTGGCGGCTGTTATGAAGGTAGTCTCCTCTGCAACAAATGGGGGTTTCCTGGTGTGGTGTCTGTGGTGATTCATTGCGTCAACAAATTTTGAGGGGGGGGGGGGGGGGGGGGGGGGGGGGCGAGAAGGAGAGAGAGAGGTGGAGGGGGAGGGGGGGGGGGAGAGGGGTCGTTGTTTCAGTGGCGTTGATGCCGCGCATGACCTTGCACAGGAGATTGCCAGCAAGTATCAGGTCGCAGTTGTGGTGGCAAATCAAGTAGTCGCTCACATTGAAGACTTCGGGTCTGGGAACACAAAGGTAGGGGGCCGTTGGCCTGCCCTCGCTGACACAACAACGCACATCGAAATATGCGCGCGCGCGCGCGTGTGTGTGTGTATGTGTGTGTTTGTGCGTCTGTGCTTGTGTGTTTGTGCGTGTGTGTATAGTTGTAGGTGTTTGAGAGAGAGTCTCTGTTTGACTGCATGCAAGCGTATTAATCTGTATATGTCCGCATGTGCGTGTGTGTGCTTGTGCACGTGAACGTGATTTTGTGTGCGTGTCCCCGTATATATATTGCATGTGTAAGAGTGAGAGAGAGCCTGTATGTGGTGTGTGTCTTGTGTGTGTTTAGGGGTATGTGAATGTGTGCGAGTGTTGAATTATGTGTAATCCTGTGTGTGTGTGTGAGTGTGTGTGAGTGTGTGTGTGTGTGTTTGTGTGTGTGCTTGCGTATGCGTATTTGCTTGTATGTCAAGGTAAATATATGTGAGTATGGGTGTGTTCGTGAGTGTGTATGTAGGTATACGTGTGCATGCCCAGGTGTTTTGTGTGTGTATGTGTGTGTGGTGTGTGTGTGTGTGTGTGTGTGTGTGTGTGTGTTTGATGATGTGTTAGATTGTGTGCGTGTGTTTCCCCTCAATCAAAACAGCTCCATTGAATTGTCAATTGGTCGTTTTGGCTCAAGTTCGTGCGTCTGAAGACTGTTTTTCGATGCCTTGCCGGCTCAGTCTTGGCATCCTCCGCTGCCGCCGTCGTCGGGGAGACGAGTGCTGCCGGCGTTAGGGCTCGCATGGGCAAACTGTGTCGACACGAGACTCTTCTTCTGTCGTCACAGTGAAGCAGGTGAGGCAGGGCAAGGGTGCCCATCCTTTTGTAGGTAGGCCACGCAGGTGCACACGAAGCAGACTGACTCCCTGCTTGCTTGCCTGTCAGGTGGCGGGGAGAGCAGCCTAGGTAGCACTCGACGGCTGCAGGTGGTGCATTCTCCGAATCTGCCAATGAGTTATTGTCACTACGAAATAATGGAGGCCGGGCTGCATGGCGTCCCCGAGTCGTTGTCACATTGTTGAACACGTGGAACGGCAGGCGATGCATGCGCCAGGCCAGGAATTGCTCGTGCCTCCAAAGTGAAGAATGCCGCGCCCATTCACTCGCGGCAGTCGCTAGTTTTCGACCGACGCAATCATTCTATAATATAATTATTTTGTAATCGACTCATTTTTTCTGTTCGCCTGTTTCTCAACCTTACATTTGGCCACCCATCCGCAGGACGTTAGAACATTCGGGGCTGTCCACAAGATGGAGGGCGAGCGCCGCTGTCGTCAATGCTTTGGTCGATTATTTTTTCTTTTTTTGTTCATTTGTCGCTGTTTGTCTGCGTTAATTAATGCAATTTATATTGAAATCAAGAACCTTATGTGTTTTTAATTTAGAAAATCATGAACTTGTTAAAAACATACTGTTTTGGGGGAAACACACTCGCACCATGAATACGTCTAGAGCTCCCATTGAATTGATGCTCTTACTAAATACATATATACAAAGAAAGTAGTGGAATCCACAGTAAAATGAGGAGAAAAGGAAAGAGGCACATAAGCCTAGGGCCTCGGAGTAGGGAGGCGGGCAACAACAGGTGCGCCACCCTCATGCAAGCAAGGCGACACGGAGAAATTGATATCGAAATTTTTTATAACAAATACCAATAAATCGGTTGTTGTCTTAGGGCGTACCCAAAGCTGCCATCTAGGTCTTCTGGTTAGGGTTTTACGCCGGGGGTCTCCTTATCTATCCCTCTCCGTCGGCAGTAACAACATAATACAAATAATGCAGGGACAAACATGGCCTATCGCTACGATAAAATATGAAAAATATATTATCGCTATCTCCACGATGCGCGGCCCACTCCCGCCGCTCTAGGGTGCTGATCATCCTAGCTGGTCAGCGAGCGTGGGTCGAGTCGGACCTTCCAGACCTGGCGGGCTCTTGTGCGACTCCGGTCGTACCGGAGCATTGGGAGGGAAGGTAGGCGAAAACTCCCCTTGCTCAGGTCGTCGTAGGCCATGACGCGATCCGCACACACCCTCATCCGAGATAATAGTTGCGACGAGAGGAGCAGCTCGCCTCCAAGCATAGGCTTCACCCTTCCATCGGGGAAGGGGGGAGAAAACCATAGCCACAACCGGTTGCCTTATGTCGCTCCTCCCGTCGCGTTTGTTTTGTCCAAGGCAGCCGCAAGCTGTTTCTGGCACGGGCTGATCCGTACAATACCGCTCGTACCCTCCCCATGTGGTTTACGCGGCCATGGGGGACGCCGTGGACGGTGTGCACTCGCGATAACCCTAGCACACCGCGTGAGGCATCCTACCATCGATGGTGGGTACCGATGAGGGGAGAGGACGGGTGGGAAGGTAGGATCGGACCTCCGACCTCAAATGGTGCCGGGTACGGACGTTTTAACCGAAACCCTCCGTAAGGGACTTTTTTGGCGGCGGCCGATCTAATATCAACGCCGCCACACCGAGCCGCTCCTCTCGCCGCGGCTGTCCTCCTCGCTGCTGATTTCGAGTTCCACCCCTTGGACGGGTTTGCTCGACTTCATGAGCGCTCGTCGACGTCGAGCGAGTGCCCTTCCTTGGCGCTTCTTCCCGGTTGTCCGCCTCCAGCTCCAACACCCTCAGCCCACCGCAAATCCGTCCGTACCCTTCTCGCTATAACATATTTCATAGGCACCACCCCCGCCTCCTTATCGGGAGAGCATCTCTGCTAAGTAATTAGTCGCGGAAAAACATGTCGGACATGCCGAGCGGGAGATCTTAGTGCTAGGGTACGGATATTTTGATTTCGAAAACCCTCCGTACATGGTTTCCCGACATCTATTGATCAAACGGATCGCAGCTGCCGGTACCTCGTTTAGCCCCCTACCGTGCCAAGCCTAGCACGGCTACAAGGTTACAAGCGCCCACCGCGTGGAGGTGGAGGTAGATGCCGACGGGCATGCGAGCGTACCCCCCTCCGAGGCCGCCTGCCGCTGCGCCGCGACCCAAGAAATCGACCAAAGGAGACATATGTAGACCGCCGTACAAACTCCTTCATCCGGGCATAACTTTCAATCTCTAGACCGTAAAGATCGAGACCGCCGCATCCGTGCTTGGGAAACGTCGAACCGCCACAAAATGGCCAAGCGATCATCAAGGATAACCGTCATAGGAGCTTACCGACCCCCGTCCTCAAGAGCAAAGGGGTAATGGTTATGATCATACTCAATGGAAGGCGTGCCAAGGGAGGACGAAGTGCGGAGGTCACATCCAGCTTAGCTTGTTGATCCCTCATCACGAGACTACCATGGGGAGGACGCGGAGCCTCCACAACCCGAACGTATGAATTTGTGCGCGCACTAGTGACCGTAACATCAACAACCAAGCGTAGAGTATACTGCATTAAGTACATGACATTTCGCTACGATGGGAAGTGTATAAGTACAACACCGCCATGCTTTGTGATTTCGTTATTATATATACGCCTTCGGTTCAGTCGATTAATGACTACTATCCCTTTGCCATGGAGGATGGGGGCCGGTTGGCGCCGATGGCGGCTGAGTTGGTTGATCGCCTCGCTATTTTGGTGGTTGTTCGTCGCTTCCATGGCATGGGTGCCGCTGACTCTCGCTCTTTGCGCTCTGACAATTATGTCCGTATGCAACATTTTGTTCGTCGATCTACTTCAGTTCCGTTTCGGCGTTTTTTGGGGGATGTGCGACGTGAATTCATGCAAAGTCTTTCTGCTGCTCTTCATGGCACGATGAGTTCCTATCTCCGCGACGCTTTTCAGGAGGGCAGTGCCGACGCTGTGGCATGCCTTCCTGTTCCTCGGGCTCATGTTTTTTCCTCTTTTCTTCTGTTTGCTTGGTGGCCTCCACTTTTTTATTATTTCGTTATGATACATAAGGATTATACAGTCACACCGAAGGCAGAACTAGTATAGATAGGAGAGTTATGGTCAGATTGATTTGAATCTAGAGGTTTGCATATCCAATATCATGTGTACGTGACAGTAACTCTAGCGGTTACTGGTACCGTTAATATCGGCGCGTCTCGCCTGCAGGGCAACCACCTTGCCCGAACAGTTAGACGCAGCCAACGACCAACGACTTCCCCAACGGTCAGCTCTAGCTAGCCCGTGCCTTATAAGCCGTAGCTAGCCACGAGCCTAGGCACTCTCTGCTTTCGCGCTCAGCCAATCTAGGCTTCGCGCGAATGCAGTCTCGACTCTCGTAGTCGAGTAGGGTGTCAATCTTACTTTCGTCCCATGCGCACTCGAGCGTCACGCGACACTTCCCCTCGTTCAGCTACGCAATTCCCCAATATGCAGCCTGAGCAGTCTACATCCGCCGCAGCGGCCGACCCTCACGCTACCTCACTCGAACAACGCACAGCCGAACAGATTCGTACGGCAGTTTTAGCATCGGAACAACGGATAACGGAACAGTTTTTGGCGGCTAACGCTGCCTTACTCGCCCAGCTCCAACGCACCACAGCTACACCTGCTCCTACTGATCCACAGCAGTCCATTCCCGCCGACGCAACAGCGACGGAGGGTGGTAAGGCGGCCCCCGAGCCACCTATCGACCTGCTCGACGACGAACCCGACCCCGCCGCGGCCGAGTTCGTCGACTTCACCTACTACGGCGAAGTCATCCCGGCCGGCCTCGAACGTCCCCCTCGAGACGTCGAGGAGCCACGTCTGTGGACTCTCACGGACGACACCGCCCGCGCCCTAAGCGACAAACGCACCCAAGCGGCATACGACGAGTACCTACACATCGGGTGCTATGCCTTCTTCGACAGTTGCGCCAACGCGGCAATTGGCGAGGCTTTGGACACGTTGTCGCACGGCCCACCTCTACCTACAGAGCAGGCGGCAGCGATTGCCCTCATCCGAGCGGGCCATCGCACCCACGCAGCGACGGAGGAGGCCGCCCGTACTAGACTGGGCTTCCTCCGCCTCACCAAGGGCGGACAAGCGAGCACAGATGCGGACCGCGTGTTTGCCGAATTGGCACACGAGCGCTTTTGCCGACCGCGCCCTACCGCGGTCTCCGGCACATTGGACGCGCTACGCCAAGCTTTCGTCGACCGCACGCTTGAAGTCAGCTTACACGCCGCCAGCAAGGCCGCCGCCGGCGCCGCTTTCGCAAAGGTCACGCCGGACAAGCCCACCGGCCCCGACGCTCGCACCCGCAAAGCCGCCGCCGAAAAACGCAAGGCCGCTGCCGCAGCAGCAGCCGCGGCACGAGCCGCCCCCCCCCCCAAGCCGACCGACCCGGCTAAAACCCCGAGCAAGAAATGATGGTGTGGCCCGCCGCGCCGATTCCTGCTCCCCGACATCTTCCTTCATGCGCCACCGCGTACGTCGAAAATGGCGGGAGTGGGAGCGCATCGGCGCGAGCGGCCAAGTCCTAGGTTGGATCCGCCACGGCGTACGTGTGAAGTTCAAGCACGGCCTACGTCCCAAGCCGTTCAACCACGGCATCTCCATGCTAGACGCCACACCCGACCAACTCGAGTTTCTCAACTCGGAACTACCACGCTTCGAGGCTTGCGGCGCATGGGAGCGCTCTACGAACCCCCGCTACGTCTCCCGGATGTTCTTGGTGCCAAAACCCGGATGCAATCAATGGCGCTTGATCATCGACCTTCGAGAACTCAACCGCTATTGCTCAACGTTCAACATGACTTGCGAGACCCTCAAGCACCTCCGCCATCTATCTCGACCGGGGGACTACTTCGTCTCACTCGACCTCACCGATGGGTACTACACCCTTGGCATCCGGGAGGAGGACCGCGACTACTTCACGGTCAACTACCGCGGCACCCTATGGCGCCTCGCATGCCTCCCCATGGGGTGGTCGGGCTCCGCCTACTACTTTTGCAAGCTCACTCAAGTGTTTACGAACCACCTCCGCCGCCCTCCTCCTCCCACGCCCGCATCTACACCGGCCGGCCCGCGCCGCCCGTCCAAGCGCTTCCTCCGGAACGCGCGATGGCGAGGAACCCGACTACTCCCCTACATGGACGACTTCCTCTTCTTGGCGGATTCCTACGACGAGGCCCTCATACTCCGGCAGCGCGTCCAAGCCCTGCTCGACAGCCTCGGCCTACAACGCAACCCCAAGAAAGGTGTATGGACGCCAACGCAAGTCGGCGACCACTTGGGCCTCACGGTGGACTTACTACGCGGCGAGTTTCGCGCCCCACCCGCAAAACTGCTACACCTCGCACAACACGCTTCGGCCTTGCTCGGACGAGCAGCGTCCAACGCACGATGGCTACCCACACGCCAACTCGCAGCCTTCGCGGGAAAAGCGCAATTCCTCTACCTCGCCATCGCGCCCGCCCGATTCTTTTTGCGCGAGCTCCACAACGTCTTGGCTACCCGTACCGGTTGGGGGGGACGCGTGCGCCTCACCCACCAACTCCGACGCGACCTCGAGTGGTGGCGCACGGTACCCTCCCAACACAACGGCCGGTCGATCTACAAGCCCGTCGAGACCGCCTACTTACACGCCGACTCGAGCGACTACGGGTGGGGAGCCGTCCTCAACGAGGACGCCAATTACCAAGCCCGCGGGTTTTGGAGCGCCCCCGACCGCCTCCAACACATTACGTGGAAGGAACTTCGAGCAGTCAGGCACGCGGTCGAATCCTTTCTACCGCAACTCCGAGGACGACAAGTCCTCCTCCACGAGGACAACACTGCCGTGGTCGCCGTCCTAACCAAGCTAACGTCCCGGTCACCCGTCATGATGACGGAGCTACGGCGTTTGTGGTTCTTACTCGACACCAACGACATCCACATCCGCCCACGCTACATCCGGTCAGCCGCCAACGTCTGGGCCGACACACTCAGCCGCGAGCTGGACTCCGAAGACTGGCAGCTAAACCCTCAACTCTTCAACCACCTTCAGCTCCGGTGGGGCCCGCATACAATCGACCGGTTCGCTTCTATGCTCAACACGCAACTGCCACGCTTCAACGCCCGCTGGCGCGACCCCTTGTGCGAGGACATCGACTGCCTACACCTCCCCGACGCGGCGTGGAAACGCGAGAACAACTACTGCAACCCCCCTTGGTCTGCCCTACCCGCACTCGCCGCGAAACTCGAACAAGCTCAAGCCGCGGCGACTGTCATCGCCCCCTACTGGCGGAACAAAACGTGGTACCACGCGTTCGCCCGCTTGGCCACCGAGACCGTACACTTCCCAGCGTCCCGCAACCTGTTCTTCCCCGGCAGGCTAGGCAAGCGAGAAGGGGTCGGACCTCCCGCTTGGAGCATCGTGGCTTTTCGACTAGCACCCCCTCTTGGCTCTACACGCGACGCGGTGCGATTGGCCGGGCGATACGCCCGGACCGATTAAATACTCCTGTACAGCACGTCCTCCCTCTGCGTACAGGACCGCCGCGCTACGGATTACGCCGCGGAGCAGCACAGTCGCCCTGGTCCTCCGAACTGGCTGAAACTTTTCAAGACCTCCTAGGTTCAGATAAGCTCGGGGTTACAGCGGTTGCCCTACTCAGCAACTCGCTAGCGCCCTCTACGTACTCGAGCTACCAGAGCGCAATCCGACAGTTTTTTATTTTTTGTGCAGAGGAAAATATCGCCCCGCTACAGGCCACGCCGGCCACGATGGTCCGCTACACCGCCTGGCTTGCCCTCTCGGGAACGGTCGCTGCCAGCTCGCTGCAGCCTTACTTCTCCGCAATTAACAAGTTCTTCCGCGACCACCGGCGCCAACCTATCGCCGTGGGCGAACTCCTGGCGGACGCCCGCCGTGGACTCGAAATGCTACAGCACCGCCTGCTGCCCACCACCGCTCGCCTCCCGCTACCCGCACAAGTCGCTCTGGACATCCTACACGCCGCCAACACCCTACACGGAACTTTCGCGTGGACCCCTGCTTCCCTCCCTCAGATGCAGCGCTTCAGAGCCTGTTTAGCGGTGTGTGTCAATTACATGTTTTTCTGCCGCGCCGAAACCGGCGCCCGCTGCCAGACCGGCGACCTAGTGGTCGACAGGCCCTCTCAACAAATCTGCCTATTCGTGCGCAAATCTAAAGGGGACCAGCGCCGCGACGCGGCCGAAAAACCTGTCATCGCTATCCCTGTAGCAGCTAACCCCGTCTTGGCAGACCTGCTCGTCTACTACACGGAGCAGCGCGCGACCTTCTGCAACAAATTCTACAACACGCCACCCCCACTCGCCTTTTGGAGCTGCTCACCTTCCGAACCTTCCACCGAGTGGGGCGCCGCGTCCACCATCTCCGCCTGGCTCTCCCTCGCCCTCCTCACAGTCCACTCGTCCGCGCCCGCCGGCTTTAAATGGACGTCGCACAGCCTACGCAAAGGCGCGGCGTCCGCTGCCAGCTGCATCGGCGCGCCCCTCCCCGTAATCAAATTTATGGGTGGCTGGGCCAAGAACAGCTCTGTGACCGAAGGCAAATATATTGACCCAACCATGACCCCATCACCTGCTGCTTGGCGGTTCTTCGGCTGGCTCACTCCGTCCCCCCCGCAACACTAATTCTGGCTGTGCAAGCCTTTGGCTTTAGGTTACTGGCAAAACGTGCCCTAGGGTAAATGGTCAGATTGATTTGAATCTAGAGGTTTGCATATCCAATATCATGTGTACGTGACAGTAACTCTAGCGGTTACTGGTACCGTTAATATCGGCGCGTCTCGCCTGCAGGGCAACCACCTTGCCCGAACAGTTAGACGCAGCCAACGACCAACGACTTCCCCAACGGTCAGCTCTAGCTAGCCCGTGCCTTATAAGCCGTAGCTAGCCACGAGCCTAGGCACTCTCCGCTTTCGCGCTCAGCCAATCTAGGCTTCGCGCGAACCCACCCACCCATCCCTGTAATCCTGCGCTAATCGACCCCCAGACCCTGTCTGTGGGTGTCTTTTGGCCAAATTGTAAGCAAGCTGACATCTTTGGCAAAACGTGCCCTAGGGTAAACTTTATTTTGATGATTTGTAGTACGGGTACTACTTGTACTAGTTGCTCTTATTATTAATTACATTAGCATCAACACAATAAACACTACTATGGGTACCATGTACGGGTACGGATAATGTATGCCGAGATTATCTATTCTCTCAACCAGATCCGCTGCATCATCCAGAGGGGATCATCCGCGCAGACTGGCGACACTATGCGCGACAGATCGGCGGAGAAGATGTTGCCATTATTTGCCGGACAGAAAACAAACCCTTTGACGTGATGCAACTCGGCTCGGCACTCCTAGCGACCCGCAGCAGCGCAGACCCTGCGCTACTGCTTCCTCCGCCTTTCACAGTAATCCCATGACTTCGGAAACCATCCCCGTACTATGTGACGTGGAGGAAGCGGTCGCACTCCCTGCTGAGGAGCGCGCGACTCGTAAGGCGCTGCTCGAGCGACAGTTGGAGTTGCTTCGACAAGCCATGACACTCCTCGGCGGGGAAGCTGCGTTGGAAGGCCACACTGAACAAGTACGGTACACTACACCATGTTTGCGTTGCTCACTTGCAACGACTCGCTGTATTATCAACCTCTACTCGTGCACGTTTTCCTGGTGTAACGGCTCTTCTCCGCTCACTGCGTTTCGTTGTTGGCGGTCGATCGTGTATTCGTGTCTCACCAGCACTGTGAATACTAGTACTTAGGTGTTGCGTCGGTTTTTTTTCTCTCCATCGTCTCTCGTCGGGTGATGCACCCTTGCCTCCTGTGCTGCTTCAGCGTGTACCGTGTCCTTCTCCAAGTTGAAGTATACGTTTGGGTAAGGTTTGAGTGGGGCGATGCGGCTTGGTGTCCATGGCGTTGTGAATTTTGAACCGGCTGGGCTTGTACAGGTGGACCTGAACGGGCGGGGTCTGTTCAACTCGGCCCATTTCAGCGATCTCCAAATATTGGAGCAACTCCTCAGCACCAAGCACCAGACCGATTTGACAGCGCACAGGTGGCCAGAACTAGAGAACCAGGGGCCTTGTTTCAAGTCTTTAGCACGTGCTGTGAAAGATTCTCCGCCGGAGGGGCTATCTGCGTCGCTGAAGGTCCTCACGGTGGCCCTGGAGTCGCAACGCTCGCTGCACGGCGAGCTCCGTCACTTCCTCGGCTCACGGATACGGGTGGTAGCGCAGGCGATGCGGTACGTTTGCACATTCCGATATTGTGCATCGTGTTACCTTTCACTCAATTTGTTTATTTTAATTATCCGCAGCCCGTCACTCACGGGACGACTTCGTTCAGCTCCCTTGTCGAGTGCCAACCCCTCACTCGAACGCGGTTCCTGATGACAGAGAAATTGCGGAGAGTTATCTGTCGAGGTCGTTACCGAAGCCAGAGATGTCGGAGAGCGATCACAAGCTGCGCCTTCCGCAGTCCTTTGTTCTCAAAGGTTCCAAGGGGATTTACCGTCCGGTGCATTTCGTGAATTCCGGCTCCGCGGGGTTGGTCTACTCGGCGGTCTCCGTGACGGTGAAGGCGGACGAGGCCACTCCGACGACGGGCAGTAAGTGGCAAGTAGTGAGCGACGCGTTGACGCGCGAGTCCAAACTACCCAGCGCCCTCGACGTATCCAGCGAAGTGGTGCTGAAACGGATCAACGCCACCCAAAAAGATTCGGCCGAGAACGAGTTTCGGATCGCGACGAAGATTGCTGTCAACGGAGGGCACAAGTGCGTCGAGCCTCAGTGCGCAGGTTCCTTATCTACATGAGTTGCGTCACCATATAATGTATTTACCACTCGGCGTATCATTTCGTGTCGCAGGTACGCCATCCCTTACCTGGACCGCATCGTCGAGGAGGACACGCAGCAGCTGTGGTTGGTCCTGGAGCGAGTGCAGCCGAGCATCTACGGCATCGATCTGGTACGGCAGCCTCACTTAATTTGCACGGAAATTGTAATATGTAAAAAGCAGTTCAAGGAGCGTAGGAAAGGAGAGTCGCGTAAAGGCGTGGATGAGTAGGATTGATGGTTTGTGTGGTTATATGATGTGTGCGCAGAATGAGTACATTTCCAATGGCTTCTTCCAACAGCCCACACACGTCGGCCTTTCGCAGAGTGTTGTGCTGCAGCTGCTGGCAGGCCTCGCCCATGTTGCTGCAGCGGGTGTGGTGATGAGGGATGTGAAGCCGGACAACGGTGCGACGCTTCCAGCATGAATGATATTCCCCACTATCATGGCATATCATGTCTTAACGTCGTTGCCCAACTTCCGCAATCTTTCTTTTTCACTTTCTATATCTGCATGTGTATGCAGTGTTGATTCAGCTCAGTCAAGAGGACGGCTCCGAACCGTCCGTATTGGCCAGGTATACTCATTGAGCCAATATTTCTGTCGAGAGAGTGAGGGAGGGGGGTAAAGTGTGTGCTTGAGAGAAAGAGAGAGAGAGAGGGAGAGGGCTTGTGTGTGTGTGAGAGAGAGAGAGAGAGAGAGAGAGAGAGAGAGAGAGAGAGAGAGAGAGAGGGGGCTTGTGTGTGTGTTTGTGAGAGAGAGAGAGAGAGAGAGAGACAGAGCGCGCGCGTGTGTCTCCGTGAGAGAGAGGGTGTGCGATAAGAGAGATAGGGAGAGAGCATATGTATCATTTTCTGCTGACGTGACATGACATCGCCGACGGCTGTCTCATTAGGTGGTCCGACTTTGGGTTGGCGGTCGACCTTTCTCAGAACGGCAACCAACTGCGTCGCCCGCGCATAGGCAACCCCGACGACATCCTTCAACAGCAGCTGGTGGGGTGGTGGTACGACACCCAAAAACAGGTGCACAGCAAGGCGCCCTCGCCTCGTCCATCCCTTCCAGAATAACCGTACTCTAAAATAGCCATTTCATCGGGCATCCGACCCAATGTCTGTTTGTTATGCGGGAAAGGTGCCCAAGCCAAAGTGGGAGAACCGCTGCCCGCCGGAGAAGTGCTATTTGGGGGACTCTGCCTTTGCGTTTGACATCTACATGATGGGGATCATCATTTGCTGCATCGCCACCGGCATCGATTTCCCTCACCTCGGCACAAAGGTGACACTCAGCCTTCCTAGCACATGGAACCCCCCTCCCTATTTTTCTTTCTGCTGCTGGCAATCATGGGGTGCTGTGGTAGAGCCTGATGGTGATGTTGTGGTGGGACACCGGCAGGCGATCGACGCTGAAGTTCAGCGGCTACTCGGGATCCCGCTGGCGGAGGACTACCTGAAAAGTTTTGAGCTGGGGCAGGTGGTGGGGACGCACGAGGAGGTGTTTTGGGGCTGCTTTACAAACACGTTTGGGGCGGTGTTTGGGGAGGCGCTGCTGAGGATGACTCGCGCAATGCTAGCCACCGACCCCGCTGTGCGTCCCACGGCGGAGTATGCGCTCTCCGCACTCGCATTTTTGTAGGCCCACGCCCGATTGTAAAATTTTGTTGCTAATGGGCCAAAAGAGCATTGGGCTTTATCTATAAAGGTCATTGCGGGGATGTGCGTCTTTGGGTGTGAATGGGAGTAGGAGTGTGTGTGGGCGAAGCTAATGTGCGCACACTCCTCTGAGTACAAAGCTTGGGATGTCTTGACGGATCTCCCAGACCTGGGGGCACGTGAGCATGATGCGGTCAGGGGATGAGGAAAGGGGCTCACAGCGCAATGCACGCTGCATCGGATGGACGGCTCACCTCTTCGGCATGCTCACCATGCGGATTGCTTACCCTGCATGCAGAGGACCACCATGCTGTCAGCTACAGGCACGGCACAGAGGGGAAGGCAATGCTTGCAGCTGTGAACAGATTCGTGATTGGCTAGCTATATAGAAATATGAAACGGTATTGTGAATTGATAAGAATGAATGCATCGCGCACCTGTCTTCTATCGCGCGCTGTCCATAGTCGGCTTCGACGACGCACTTCACTGCGTCCTGCTGAATTTCTACTGGTTCGTCCGCATCCCCATCGACCACCCAGACTCCTTCGCTCTACGAGCACACACACACATATTCTGTAAGCAAGTGTAGCGTCCCGTGTAATGAAAGTAGGCACACTCGCCGGGAGAACGCGCCAGCCGGGTTGAGTCCTCGTTGGGCTCACCTGTTCCGCCAAGGGTTCTACACTGTATACGCCATCGTCAGCAACCACTACACGGCCGAGTCGGGTGATATGGTCCTCGCCTTCGCCGGCCAGTGAGTACATCACAACGTCCCACTCGATCACTTGAAAGGCGAAGCACCCCGACGACGCGTGAGAGCAGCGTCGAGTCGAGCGGTGTGACTGATGTCCGTACCTATGATGAGGCCCAGCACCCCTGGCTCCGCGAGGTTCATTTATTCGCGCGTGATCATGCCCTCCAGTTAGGGGTCGAGCCGAGGCTTGTGGACTGGGAATAGCGCGGCCGCTTGTCCAATTGTACGGAATGCCGCGAGTCCTTTCACCGCCCCTGCTCATCACGAGTTGAGGGGCGACGACGTTCGGCATTCTTAATCTCGTTCTTGCGAGACAAAAAATCGCGGTCACAGGCGCAGCCACGGACAAGATATTTCGCGAGCGAGCTGATATAGCGGGGATTTGGGGACAACTCTAATCGTCTACCCATACGAATGGTGCGTCACACCAGAAGCTTCAGTTCTGAACCATTTGGGCCGGTCAGTCGGTCAGGCCAAGGCCAGTGAGGATCGTTTCCTTGTTGGTTTAGGGTTTAGGGTTTTTAGGGTTTAGGGTTTGTAGTACCTGTAGTGGTTTCTCCAAGGCGCCAGCCGTTACGCGTATCCAGGTACATGTACCAGTACAGGTACCTCTAATGAGAGTAGTGTACTTTTGGCAAATACTTCTATCGTCAGAAATCCATTATTTCTTACACGAAAAAGCAGTGGAAACTACAAAGCTAGTGCCTCGGGCAAATATGTTGTATGGTATATATACAACACGAGTATACAACACGGGTCGCGTCGGCATCATTGACGGATTTTAATTACATACTACTAATACTACGCGGGCCGCGCTGCTAACAGAAGCGTCGCCCTCTAAGTTGTTGTAGCTCGCTGAACCAGCATCACACCACCGGTTCCGGCCAGGGCACTGCGGAGGAGCAACCAACAGCCGCCAGCCGACCGGGGAAGGAAGGTCGTGAGGTACGGAGTTTGGGTACGGGGAGGGTTGACCGGTGGCGGCCTAGTCCGAGCGGCGGTTGACGCCGTAAACCGCGAGCTGTTGGGCGGTCATGCGGAGGTGCCGGGTCCAGCAAGCGACGCCCTTGCGCCTCTTGCTCGGGATGCACAAAGGGATGTCGCAGTCCGGGCACTTGTAGGACGTCCAACCCACATTGTCGTCGTCCACACGGCACATAGTGCAGCGGGCTTGCTTGGTGGCGTTGTCGTTGCCGGGGCGTTTGCCGAGGTGCTTGATGCTGTGAGGCAGCGGGGGTGGCTCGTTGGTGATGTCGGCCAGTACGCGCTCGGTCCTGCGAGTCGGCTCCACCTCCCCTGTCAGCCCATTGTATATCAGGGCCTTGCACATCAGGTCGGCGAAGTTGACAACGGTTGACTCTTTGAGTGGGTGTTGCCTCGGGAGGTGGTGCTTCGCGAGCTTCCAACAGTCGGTGACGTGAATGCCGGCCATGGTTGTGTGCAGGCGGAACCAGCAGTCCTGCGTCAGCCACAGCTCCTCCAACATCAGGTCGTGCTGGCGGCTCTGGTTGTGGTTGTCGACGCGCGGGCTCCGAGCGAAGTACTGCGAGACCACGTTTGGACGAGGTATGGGCCTGGTGGTGATGTTGTTGAGGTCGTCAGCCCAACGTTGAACGTACGGCTCGCCATCGTGCACCCCCCCAGCTCCCTCCGTAGCCAGAAAGAATAACACCCTCCTCATGTTGTACTTGTACCCGATTGCCATCAGGCTCACACCCTCAACAGTGGAGCGGAGAACCATGCGACTGCCGGCGGGCTTGTCCTTCAAGTGTGACTCCAGGTAGGCCTTGGGGTACAGAGAGTGGGATGTCTTGACACACCCAATGAAGTGCCGGCATGTCTTGCCCACAGCGACTGCGGCCTGTCACAACCATCCAACAAAATAACCAGTTTCACACATTCACATGCAGGCATGCATTGTACTGAATTGATATCTATGTTGTTGTACCTTGACAGATGCAAACCAGCTGTCGCCCAGCACAGTCGCGCCTGCAGGAGCAGATCCCTCAGCCATCCGCAGGGTGCATGCGGCAGTCACACCCAGCTCAGGTGCGTGCTCCTTCAGCCTCATAGCATCCCTGCCCTCTTGGATCTCAAAATGAATCATGACACCTGTCGCACAATCACACGCCGTCTTGCCCTCATGGCCTCGTCGAAGGTGATCCACACCCCCATCACCAGCATCATCATCCTGTTGCGGTTGAAGTCCTCCACCATCTGAGTGAACATCTGCCATGTGTCTCGGCCAGCTCGAGGTGCCGCCTTGCTAAACTTGACCAGGGCACGGATCTGCTCGAACCGCCAGTGCGGCATGTACTTCTGGAAGTTGGGAGCCTCGCGGATACCGTCGGCCTCGGTATGGTCGGCCCAAAGCGCCTTGCCCTTTTGGTTGAACTGCCTCGCTGCTAGCACCAATCCCCAGAATCTCACCCACTCAGACTTAGTGACCGGGCGGAAGGTAGTACGAGTCCGAAGCGCGTAGTCGTTCAGGTTTTCCAGGTCCCGAACCACATCGCCAGGGTAGAGCTTCAGCCAGAGGGCGAGTAGGTCCAGGGCTCCGTCTCTGTAGGGAAGCCCGCCTCGCAATCCAGTAGCCTCGCCTCCAGCAGCACGCATGAGGTCAGCAGCACGGTCTGCAGTGGTGATGGGGGGGTCGTAGTCTGGGCCACATACCGTCCATGTAACAGTCCGGCGCCCAGCGCCAGTGGTAGACAGTATCACTGTGTAGGGGGTGCCAGTGATAGGCTCGACCAAAAGGCCCTGAACTACATGTCGAGTGGGAGATCTTGCCCGCCCAGCCCTTCCTGCTCGTCGTCACTGTCGGCGCCTCCACTCTCGTTCACTACCTCCTCGGACGCCTCCGGTGTCTCGTAGTACAGCTCGTTTGGGTCGTCGCAATCGACGTTCGGGTCGTCGCCATCGTAGCCAATCGCGGCGCGCGGGATAAACACGTCGTAACCAGGAGTGGCGCGCGACGAGGTAACGGCCGATGCAGCGGAGCAGCCAGCCGACCCGGCCGCCGACTGTACAGCCAGCCGTACCGTGACGCTACCGTCAGGTGTAAACTCGGTCTGGACTGAAACGAATGGCATATCCGGTTGGTCAAGCACCTCTGTCACAGGAATCGAGACGCCGGGTGACGGAGCAGGATCGGCGACGAGGAGCTGTGGCACGGGGTTTTGGCGGGACTTGGGGTTGGGCACTGGGGCACGACGGACAGCCGGCGCCGCCGCGAGAGGCGCCACGACACCATGGACACTTCCGGGGCGAATGGGAGGTGACGGGCAGGGCATAGCTTGTCTCGGCTCCGTGAAGGGGACCGTCGACAGTGCTCTGGCCTGCGGGGCGTAGGCGAGTTAGTTGACTTTGTAATATTAAAAAAAAAAAATCAAATTCCGTGCCTCGGACAGACGCAATCGCACGGCCGCGCCACGCACACACGTCGACAAAATCACCACAAGCCGACGACATACTGTCCAGGCAAGGTATTAGACGAGTGCATGGTGGTAGAGGAGACACACCTGGGGCAGGGCGCCAGCGCCGGTGGGTTGCAGCTTCAGCACGTTGGTGGTCTCGCATGACTCTGTGCCGTCATCCCACCTGATGCGGAACTTGTTGCTGGCGACCGACTCGACGACGTTACCAAACTTCAAGGACCTCTGTTGGCGTACTCTGCCAAGGGCAGCGGGTTCAAATGGCCCTCGACGGGCGGCCACACGGCTGTTGATCTCGATAGGTTTCCTCATGGTGGAAAGGTGGGTGGGTGGTGGGGGCCGCCTTGTGCTGGCCGATTTGCGGACTCCATCGGGCCCGGGTCAACTTAAGTATACTATTTGGCGCTTGGGGGACCTCCCCTGACGCCCTGGTGGTCATCATGCCAGTTTTGCCCGTAGCACTAGGCCCACACTTTTTGTTGTATATATACACCATTTGTTGTATATATACAACATTTTTGCCCGAGGCACTAGAAGAGAAAAATTAAGAGGAACCCCCCCCCAAGCCAAATGAATTGGTTACAAAAAGAACAAGATGAGCACGGACAGGGAAAGTGGGAGGGGAACTTCGACAGCGCGTCCAGGCCCTCGCTAACTGCCGCCTTAGCGCAGCTGTCGAAGAAGGCATAGCAGCCGATGTGGAGGTACTATGTACCTAGTACCCCCCAAGCCAAAGCCCGAGGAACAGGGAGGCAATGCCATAACTTCGGCACTACCCTCATGTAAAGCATCACGAAGATAGGAACCCAAAGTACCATGAACATAAGCAGAAAGACGTTGCATAAGTTCTCGCCGCACATCCCCCAAAAAACGTCGAAAGGGAACAAAAGTAGATCGACGAACGATGAAATTCTTCACAATTTCTTACAAGAAAAAGCAGTGGAGGCCACCAAGCAAAAAGCAACAAAGAGGAAAAAACCTAAGCCCGAGGAACAAGAAGTCATGCCACAGCGTCAGCACTGCCCTCTTGAAAAGCGTCGCGGAGATTGGAACCCATAGTGCCATGAAGAGCAGCGAAAAGACGTTGCATGAATTCCCGTCGCACATCCCCCCAAAAACGCCGAAAACGAATATAAGTAGATCGACGAACGAAATGTTGCAGACGGACATAATTGTTAGAGCGCAAGGAGCGAGAGTCAACAGCACCCATGCCAGTGAAGCGACGAACAGCCACCAAAATAGCCAAGCAATCAACCAACTCAGCCGCCATCGGCGCCAACCGGCCCCCATCCTCAATAGCGAAAGGATAGTAGTCGTGGATCGACTGAACCGAAGGCGTGCCGAAGCAATGCGTTTGTCATGCTGAGCTCCCAATGCAATACTGCCCGGAAGTGGGAGACGAGCACCTATATGAGGAAGATCGGTGTCCGTGCGAGCACTTTTTGTGGCAATGGGGGGTTCAACGGCGGCCGTCACGCGCATACATATCAAGATCGGATTCACAGGGTATCATGCCCGCGACCTTTTGTGTATTAGCCGTGCGCTTTACCGACGCATCGGAAAAGAATGGATGTTGTTCAGTGGCCATCTTGCCACTAAGCTCTATTTCACGACCTTACCACGCCCCCCCCAGATTCTCACCGGACCGCAGCCCGGTTCCGAAACCAGTGTGGAACGTGGGGTTCATCTTGGGCCGTCACACGCCTACATACCAAAATCAGACTCACCGGGTATCATACCCGCGACCTTCTCCGTATTAGGCGTGCGCTTTACCGACGCATCGGAAAAGAATGGATGTCGCTTAGTGGCCATCTTGCCACTAAGTTCTATTTCACGACACGTGTTTGTGCGACTATCGTCGAAAGCGCGATTGGACATGAATGCCATAGAGCGATATCCATGTATTTACATATCCATTATCGTTTACATGTTATAGTCAATGTAGTAGTTTATCCTCTCTAATTCCATCCCCATGTGAAGATAAGTCATCAAGTGGACACGAGTTACCGTGTATTATATGGATATAGTCGGAATCGATCTCGCGCCCTTGACATCCCGGCAATCGTGATTTAATGTAATGAGAGTGTGCTTTTGGCGGTTACCGCCAAAAGCACGATTGGATAGGGATGTCATGGAGCGATATTCATGTAGTTATATATCCATTGTCGTGTACATGTGTTTATCATTCCCTGTACTTTATCCTCTCATAGTACCTTTGCATATCCATCGCGACGACGATGCTAAAAGTATAGGTAGGTTACCCGAAGAACAACGCATTTTTCATATGTTATGTCAAGATCCTCGAGGTATTGGAATCATAATATCCTCGAGGTATGGATATATGTCAACAGTATCAGGTGCCACTATTATGTCGGGTGATAGCTCGACAGTTGCTATGCTTATGGACCACATCCCTAGGTGCTTGTGCTCTTGGTATGTCATTCAACTCCACGATCGGATTGTCCACCTGCTTGAAGAGTTCATGCTTGAAGCGGGGGCTACTTAGGGGCAGGGAGTGGATCCGGCCAAGAAAACTAGGGTTCGAACCCACGAATCCGAGTAGATCCGAGACCATGCGCGTGCTATTCGTGCACATTTCGCTGCAATTTCGGGGTTTGAAGTTAGAGCATGTTTGCTCGGTAGGATCCGGATCCACTCCCTGCTTAGGGGCAAGAGTTGCAGTTGAAGATCCGCCATAACCGGTCGGGAGCTTCTGCAGTAAGGCTAGGGATCAGCCATCGATGCATCGTCGATAGTATCATCATCACCTTTTGATAGTGCCATCGATGTGATAGGTTGCGACATCGAGATCGGCACGTTGGCAGTAGTGCTCGCATCAATGCCATCAATTGTCAAAACAATTGTAATATATTGATTATTGAAATTGAAATTGAAATTGAAATTGAAATTGAAATTGTTTACAACAAGTACCGTATGCGCCGGTTTTTCACCAAAAGCCGGATGCGTCGGCTGCTGTCTCTGGGCCCTCCCAACTATGCCATACATGGAACTTACAAGTCAGGGCTAGACCGTTAACCACCTAATCCAACCTCTCCAAGGGTGTTCGGGGGTTTTACTCCCCCCCGGGGAGGGTGCAAGTAGAGGCGAATGATGTGTGCATTCAGGGTCGTGCGTGGGGGTAATGTGCGGATGCGCGGCGGGAGGTCGTGCGGGACTTGATGCGGTATATGCGTAGGAGGTGGTGTAGCCATTGGACAGTATGCGTATGGAGTTGAGCAAGGATGCGAGATGTGTCGAGGCGTGCTTTGGAGACGAGTTTATCCGGAGGGTCGGTGCGGGCGGTGAGAAGGGAGGTGAGACTCGTGATGGTGGAGGAGTGCGGTGTACCTGTGCGGCTCATGACGATGGGGAGGATATCGACCACTGTGCCTGGCCAGTGGTATCTGATGGCGTTCGCAAGGGGTGTGTATTTGGCGCGTATGTGATCGGCAGTGTGAGAGAGGTTATTGTCTGTGCAGTACTTCCATTCTCCTATCTGAATCTTTTTTATGGATGCGTAACGTCGGCGACCGTTGGAGTGACCAACGAATCTGGGTTCGAGGATGCGGATGAAGTCAGGTTTGTGTGCCGGGGGACGAAGCAGGGGGGGGAGAACCTCAGGGGGGAGGACTGTTAGAGTTGGGAACGGATAGTTACACGGAGGTCGTGCCGGCCCCACAAGGGGGCCGGCTGTGGTGACTAGAGAAGTGTGAGGAGAGAGATGGCGGCCGGCGAAGGCACCGGCAAGGCCGGCCGACCGCCACTAATAGGGAATAGAGTACCGCTAATAGCATAACACTAAGTACTAGAATGACAAATAGCTACCTTGTACATAAGTACTATGCAACGGGATGCTAGTGCTAACACCCCCCCTCAAGGTAGCCGAGGTCTTGACGTCGTCCTAGCTTGCGTTGAGGAAGGTGTCATCTTGGTAGAAGGTGTAGTGCTTGTAGCGTGTGTCTCCGGCCGGGTAGGTGTAGCGACATGCGCTCACAAGAACGTGCCGCTACCGGCGAGTTGCCGATATGAAGCAGTTCCAAATGTACTGTGTAATGTACTATTCTGACATGTAGCGGGAAAAACTGTCCACGGGGGAATTAGCCGACGCATGAGAGCGACCGGCGAGGAAGAAGCACAGCCAACAAGGCCGTTAGGAGCGTGTAGGCACGCAAAAAACATAGACGGGCGCTCGTGTTGACTCCCCCTTTCTCGCCGTGGGAAAGTTAAGCTCCTCGCTAAGTAAGGTGAGCGTTGCGGCATTGCCTCGGGAAAAAACAATAACAGTACTAATTAAAGTACTGAAAGGCTAGGTGAGACTGAAAGTTGGGTGGGGCGAACGTGGCGCCGGGCGCTTTACACACGCTCTTCTCCTTTTTACGTGGGGGATGGTAGGACAGTCGCGGACAACCAGCTCGAAGGCGAAGCGTGGGGTCGGTGGGACGATGAATTACTAGCGTGGCGCCGAGCGCTTTACACACGCTCTACTCTTTTTTACGTGGGAGTAGGTAGGACTAGCGTGGCGCCGAGCGCTTTACACACGCTCTTCTCTAGTGTAACTTGGTGGAGGGCCCATAACCTGTTAGAGTTGGGAACGGATAGTTACACGGAGGTCGTGCCGGCCCCACAAGGGGGCCGGCTGTGGTGACTAGAGAAGTGTGAGGAGAGAGATGGCGGCCGGCGAAGGCACCGGCAAGGCCGGCCGACCGCCACTAATAGGGAATAGAGTACCGCTAATAGCATAACACTAAGTACTAGAATGACAAATAGCTACCTTGTACATAAGTACTATGCAACGGGATGCTAGTGCTAACAAGGACGGCTGGGCAAGAGGTTAGGGAGTCATACGAAAGACCCTCGTCAGCAGCAACAAGGCGGGTGGGCATGTGGGTGGGGTGAGGAGGGTGGCAGTCGAGTGGGGTGAGGGCGGGGGTGGGGGTATCAAACGATTTTATGGGTTTGTTACCGAAGTCTGCGGTGATGGTTTCCCAGCGTCCTCCGTTGTGGCGTTCCAGTAGGGAGAGTAGGAGTTGTAGAGCGCTGTTGTGACGGTCCTGTCTTAGACCAGACATTGAGGGGCAGTTACCAGCCATGTGGCCGTTGCTAGTGAATTGGCCACATAGGGGGCAGCGCAGGGTGGGGTTGTGAGTAAGTAGGCGGGTGTTGTGGACACCCCACATGAATTCCTGTTTGTGTGTGAACTGTATATTTGTGAGAGTTGAGTGTTTTTTGTGATATGAAAAGTCGGCGCCGTCCGACGCGGCGCGGGCTAGGAGGGCTCCGTGTTTGGTTGTTTGCGAGAGAGGAGTGTGTGTGTGTGTATTGTGCTGTATTTGTGTGCGTCGGGTTTGAGGTTGGTGTATCTGTAGGGGGTGGGGTCCCCCAAGGTTTGTGGGATGAGGGTGTATGGCCATGTCCAGTGGCCTATCGTGACCTCTGAGCCGGTGGTGTATGTAGTATCGGGTGGGTGGCCATCCGCTACTTGGTTGGCGAGGGTGTCTGCGAGGTCGTTGCCGATGGAGTGGTTGTGGGCTTTTATTTTACCGAGGTGAGTACGGATGCCTGCTTCGCATCGGGTTTTAAGGGTGTGTGTGATAGATAGGAGGGTGTCGCGGTGAATGTTATGGCGGTAAGCGGAAGGGCAGTTTAAGTAACCTTGAATAAGGCGGAGGGAGCACGCACTGTCTGTGAGGAGGTGGGTGTGGCCCAGTTGGAGGCCTATATCTATGCCAGCTAGTTCAGCGCGATTTATTGTGTGTGAGGGAGGGGTAGAGGTCACCAATATTTTGATTCTGGTGTCCGAGGCGGGGTGGGTAGCTGCTGCTCCGAGGGGGGTCGAGCCGCCTTTTTTCGAGCCGTCCGTGTAGACGAAGTCCTGCCGGTTCCAAGCAGGGGTGCCTCTGATGGGGGGGTACGTTAGATGTACGCGGTCCGGGAGGGGGTATGTGAGGGAGTGGGTTGGGTTTGGGGGGCGGTGGTATATACCTGCTGAGTGGGGTGAGTAGGTGTCAAAGAGGCGAGGAGGAGGGGGGTGATGATAGGGTTGGGGAGGTGAGTGTCGTATATAGATTCGAGAGTGTTGTGGAGTGCAGTCATGGCTGTGGGTGACGGGAGGGTGGAGAGTGCGAGGGGGTTAGCGACGAGGTATATGTCGACCATCCATCGTGTGCCGAATGGGGTAGGGGTGGGGTTACCGGTGTGTTGGTCGGGGGGTAGGAACGTGTTTGCGTCGTTGGGGAGGGTGTAAAGGTGGTGGGTGTATGGGGAGTTGATGTATTTGGAGTGGCGGTAGGGCGTGTGTTCCCACCGGGGGAGGATGATGATGGTTGCGCTGGGTGTGTGAGGTGCTGTGAGGTGTGCGCTGGTGATTGCGTGTTCCATGGCTCGTCTCATGCATTCGTGGTCGTATTCGGGGTTGGCTATGTTGGTGCCTTGCCATGTGTGCGGGGCATTGCTGCCGCTGGATGAGAAGACTATATCTTCGGGGTAGAGGGAGTGGTAGGTGTGGGAGTGAAGGGATTTATTGAGGGGGTCGGAGTAGAGTTCAGTCTGGATGTGGAATGTGTGACGGAGAGCTGTGAGGAGGTCTTCTCTAGTGGCCCATCTGTTGCGGGTGGTGGTGGCGGGTGTGGGTGAGTGGATTTCTGATCGGGAGCCTAGACGTGTGAGGAGGTGGTAGACCTCCTCTTCGAACGTATGACGAGAGAGGTCGGGGCGGAAGAGTTGGTAGAGGTGGCGGACCCGGGGGCCGTTAAGGGTGGTGACTGCGCGGCCGTCGGGGGTGCAGAGTATAGTGGTGTCGGGGAGTGAAGGGTGTGCGTGGATAGCGAATTTACCGGTAGGGAGCATGTCAAGGTCGGGGTTGATGGGGTCATGGTTGAATGTGATGAGGGGGTGTGACCACGGAGGGGGTCCGGGGTCTGGCAGAATGGGTGTGGTGGAGGGGACATAGCCGGAGTTAAATGCGGTGAGGGCGGTGGGGCCGGAGGGGGTCTCACTGATGGTGTCATGGAGTTGTAGGCACGGGGCCCACTGCACTTCGTGGAGATGGGTGAGGTCGTGGTGTTGGCCGCGAGCGCACCAGTCGCACTGCCACGTGTCGGGGCCTTGAGCTGGGCGACACTGGGAGTGTATGGCAAAGTGCGGGCATGTGCAGCATGCGGAGGAGGGTTCTGTGTGTAGGGGTTCATGACAGATGGAGCAGGCAGAGGGGGAGGGGGTGGGGAGGCAAACCGCTGTGGGAGTGGAGGAGATGAGGCGGAAGCCGTCGTCGAGTTGTAGCTGTATGTCCCATTCCGTGAGGTGTTCCGGGGCCCATTCAACCATGTATTGTGTTTGCCCGTATTCCGTGTCTTTGTGTTTGGAGATGATGCGTGTTACGTCGCAGGGGGGGTAGTGGTGGTCGGAGGGGGTGAGGTATTCTGTGTCGAGGTGTGTGATGGGTGCTATGGGGGTGGGGTGAGCGGTGCGGGCGGTGTTGATGCCGGATTGGAGGGTGGGGGTTGAGCGTGGGAGGTGGGGGGAGAGGAGGGGTATCCACGAGGGATGTATGGTGGTGGGGGGGGATGCCTGGTTGGTATTGAGGTTTGTGATGGGGAGGCGGTTGTGTATAGTATCGAGGGGTTCGGTGAGGATTGCGGCGAGGAGGCGGATGGGAACTGAGAGTGGGGTGGTGGACCCCGTGAGTGTAGTGATGGATTTGCATGATTTGAGGATGAAGGAGGATGAGGTGGCTCTGAGGAGGACTTGTGACCATGAGGTGATGTTATTTTTCCAGAGGGGGGTAAGGCGGGGTAGGAGGGAGGCGTGTGTTTTGCGGGGGGAGAAGTCGCAGTAGGCTTGTTTGTATGTGTGAGGGTCGGTGATGTGTGTGGCTTTGTCTCGGAGTGAGGTGAGGAGGGCGTTGTCTTGAGTGGTGAAGTGGGCGCGGATAGTGGAGGCGATAGGGTTGGTGAGGGAGAGTGGAGGGATGTTGTGGAATATGGTGCCCGCATCCCGTTGGGCGCGGACTAAGCACTTTAGTGTGGGTGGGGTGAGGCAGGTTGACATGATGGATTCCGAGGGCCAGTGGGAGTACGTGGTGGATAGGGTGCGTATGTGTGCGCGGGCCATGTGGCCTCTGTAGCCTGAGGTGTTCATGGTTTTATGAAGGTGACAGACTGTGAGTTGTGCGGCGTGGGCTTTGAGGGAGGGGAGACCGTATCCTAGGTCTGAGGTAGGGCGGTGAAGGGCAGTGCGGGGAAGGTTACGTACCGAGGAGACGGCGGAGCGGAGTGCGCGGCAGATTTGTCCTTCGAGAGTGTCGAGTTGGGAGTCGGTGAAGAGGCCGAGCTGGAGGGTGAAGTGCTTTCCGATGAGGAGTCCACGGATGACCCTGATTCTGCGGGATTGAGTTAGTGGGGAGGTGGAGAGGGCGGTGATGAGGGATGCGGTGGTACGTTTGAGTTCTTGCCAATGTTTGGTGAAGTTAAGAGAGGTGTTCAGTTCGACCCCTAGCACTCTGTATGTGTCCTTGGGGCCAATGGAGGGGATGGGGGCCGGTATGGAGTTTATGGAGATGAACTGTGTTTGTAGGCGGGATGCGAGGAGGGTAGTGTTGGCGCGGGTGAGGGCGTTGCCTGTACGCCAGAGGGCGCCGGTGATGCAGCATTTTCGGATATTGACCGTCATGCCGGTGTAGGCGCTGAAGAGGGAGAGTTTTCTTAGCTGGATGGTCAAGTTGGGGGTCGAGCCCGTGGCGAGGCTGAGGTCGTCTGCGAAGGCGTGTCCTGGGTAGGTGGCTGTGGGTTCTGTGGGGTCAGCGTTAGTGGCGGGGGGGCCTGGGCGGTAGCCCCGGCTTCCCACCGTGAGCCAGCGAAGGAAGGGTTCAAGGAAGAGGGTGAATAGGAAGGGGGAGAGGGTGTCACCCTGGAGGGTTCCGCGATTGATGTCGATGGAAGGGGTGGGGCCGTGAGGAGTGATATATGCTGTGGTTGAGACCCCGTATAGTTGTTCGCATGTGTCGACAAAGGTGGGAGGCATACCGAGTTGGCGCATGTGTTTGAACATGATTCGGTGGTCCGCGGCGTTGAAGGCACCTTTGAAGTCCGCGTACATGACGTAGATGTCCTTGCTGTGGAGTTTCGCATCTTCCATCGTCGTAATGAGGGAGGAAAGGGCGTCGTGGATGCTGCGGTGTTGTCGGAATCCGTCATGTTGGTCGCTGAGTATGCCGTGGGATTCGGCGTACTTCGAGCCTGCTTCTTTGATTAGTGCTGTCCAGAGTTTAAGGAGGTTGTTCATGAGGGCGATAGGGCGGTAGTTATCGAGGAGGGAGGGGTCGCCTTTTTTATGTAGGAGGCAGGTTGTGCTGTGGCACCAATCAGGAGGGGTGTAGGATTTGTGGGCGAGGAGGGAGAGTAGAGAGAAGAGAGCGGAGCGGGTCGCCGGGGGTAGGAATTTGATTATTTCATTGGGGATACCGTCGGGGCCAGGGGCTTTGCCGGTGCCTAGGGAGTTGAGGGTTTTATCGAAGGTGTCGCGGGTAATCATGTCGGCAAGGGTGAGAGAGGGGTCACCGCGGGGTTCGATGGTAAAGTTGTCGGGGTTGTCAGGGAGTTCCCATGGGGGGGTGGGAAGTTCAGGGGGGGTGGCGCGGTCGAGTTCGCGAGCGAAGTGTGAGTGCACCGCGTCAATGACGGCTGAGGGGGAGGATGCAGTAGTGTTATCGGGTTTGGTGATGCGGTGGAGGGTGGAGGTGGTGCCGGCGGGGGGTAGGAGGCCGCTTTTAATTTTCAATTGGCGGTGGGAGCGTTTGGGGCAGGTGTCGTAGGCCGTGTTGGCTCGTGTTTTTATTTTAGTAATCTTATCCAGGGTGGTGGCGTGAAGGAGTTGGCGGATGCGTGCTTGGCATTGTTGTTTGATGGCGTCAGGGGAGAGATATTCGGTTGTGTTTAATAGGGCTTGGGCGATGGGGAGAGGGCCGTTATGCTTGCTACATTTACGGAGCTTAAGTATTTGAGTGCGTGTTTTTTTAGTGAGCCAAGTGGGGTTTAGGGTCTCTTGGGTTGGGCGGGGTTTTTTGGCGGGGAGGAGGGGCCAGATTGTGGCTGCGTGGTCCATGTGTTGGGAGAGGAGTGTGGTGAATTGTGAGGCCAGGGTGTCTAGGGCGTCGGGGGTGGCCGAGGTGTGTGGGGTGTTGAGTATGTCTGCGTGAAGGGTTGCCGTTCGATTGATGAGGTCTGGGGTGCTGGATTGGTACTGTTGGATGTGGTCGGGTGTGAGGGGAAGGCGAAAGGTGAGTTTGCGCGTCGTGTGGTGTGTGTGGGGGTGGGTATGGGGGGGGGGTGTGCTGTGAGTGAGAAAGGGGCTGGAATGACGAGGTGTATAGCCGAGTGGTCAGTGAAGTGGGAGGGGGAGGGGAATATCGAGCAGGATGATGGTGTGAGGGTGGTGGGGGAGGGAGGCGTGGTGAGCCAGTGGTCAAGGCAGCCCCCGCTGCGGGGGAAGGTAGGGATGGGGTCGTGGAGGGGGTGGAGGTGGTATTTGAGTAGGGAGGTGAGGGCCGGGTGTCCTGTACCTGTGTGGGTGGTCGATTGGAAGTCCCCTCCCCAGAGGGTGCGGTGTTGCGGGTGTTCGTCCGCTAGTCTGAGGCCCCAGGCGGCAACTTCTGCGTAGAGGCGGGTCAGGTGGGGGGCGGAGAGCTGGGGCATATAAGTACCTATGAGGAGGTAGGGGGTGCCTGAGTGGGGGACGATTTTTAGTCCGGCGATATGGGGGATGAGGTGGGAGGGCGGGGTTAGGACAGTGGCAGACTGGAACGAGGTTCGGCGGACCGCGAAGAGGACGCCTGCGTTGGGTAGGGGCACAGGTGAGTAGCAAGGTCGGGAGCTTTTGAGGTGGTATAGGGGGAGGGCTATGCGCCAGCGAGACTTGTGGGTGTCGTGGTTGGTTTCAGTGAGAATTAAGACATCCGGGTGGTGGGAGGTGGAGAGGTGTTCGACATCCAT